>JABSTR010001931.1:0-54141 GCA_013339765.2 Haemaphysalis longicornis | reverse complement strand
AACGGATGCTTGTTAGGGTGGCTGGAAACTGCGTTTTTCTGAATTTTGCGTCCTACCACGAATAACACTTGTTTTGTTGCCCTATTTATTTCCTGCAGGAGCGTGACGACATCCGCCCATTGCCGACAGCGTCACGGAGGATGGCTGTTTCCTCTCAACGGACAAGTACATCAAGACAAGTGGAGCAGGCTTGCGCCAAGGACAGCAGCCATGTACACCCGGAATAGCCCAATACTGGGCGCATCGCCTCAACAAGGTGTGCCGTACAGGCCTTCGAAATAGAGACTCCAACATCAACAGTAGAGTACGGTTTAGTTTTGTTGTGTATGTTGCGTACACAGTGTTGCAATAAAAAGCTTGAAAGTGACATTTTCTTTGTCGTGAACAAGTGGCCAAGAAATACTGCTTCTGGTCTCTTGTGTTTACTCCTGTCTTCTGAATTGTCGGTCTAATGGAACGACAGTCACTCATGGAGTATTTCCACGAGCCAGCACATCGTCTTTTAGTATGCACGGTTAATCCAGAGGGGAGCATTTGCAGGGATGAACATTTAGTCTTGAAAGCATCAATTGGTCTAGGGGGAGTAATGGGAAAGATTAACAATTGATACTCAGAGGACCAACGGTTGGTCTCCAGTGGACTAACAGGGGTGACTAACAGTTGATCTGCAAGGGACCAACAGTTAGTCTTTATGGCGGACCAACAGTTGAACCATCAAGGGACTAAGTGTAGAGGGACTAACAGTTGGTACCCTTGCCGTTAGTCCCAAAAAGGACTAATTCTAGTGGCAACGCAGTTAGTCCCCAAAAGGACTAACGCCGATGCCCCGTTAGTCCTTTTTGGCTAAGAGTGTAGGTGAGGAGCGCCACTCGCTGCTATTGCTACGCCCACGAAGTTACCTGAATCAAGCGACAGGTTTCCCTCTAGTATGTATAAGAATAAAAATCTCTATGACGGAAAGTAAGTGGGCGTTGCTCAGAATCCTGATACAGCCACGTCAATGGAAGACATGACAAAGCGAAAGACATATGCCTTCTGGCCAAGCAGTATGAGAGCGCCCAACAATGTCTCGAGGAGCTATTGGGTAGGACCATACAAAAAGCTACTACCCCTTCTACAAAGACTTCGAAGGGCCTCCAAACACCCTCCAATACCTCAAGAGGACCATCACCGCAGAAGAAATCAAACGAGCTTGGGGCAAAATGAAACGTAATACCACGCCGGGATAGGACGGGGTATCGTATGCGTTCATGCGACACCTCGCCCAAAAAGGACAGCGACACAACGGCAATATGCATGAACGGCAACAACCGTGGACAAAGGAGACGTGTCGATTGCATGAAAACCTACAAAAGTATTATTGATACTTAAACAAGGCCAAATGCCTTACTCTGACCAATGTCTCTGTCCTTCCGGCACTAACACCAGCCGCTTAAGTGGAACATGTGTCGTAACATGTCAACGAAAATTGCAACTTCTCAAAGCACCCACAGAAAAGACACTTCATATTGCGACCGTCTCTATCCATGGCATTGAGAAGAGCCATCTAAAGCTCGCTCGGATAGACTGGGCAATACTCTTCAGGGACTCGCAAGTGGCGTATCGCCAGCTCACTCACAACACTACCATAGCACGGATAATAGAAGTAATGCGGACGATCCCAATTCAATACAGGGCGCTCTCTGGCTCCCTGGCGATGAATGCCTGCCTGTAAATGCGAGCGGAAACGCGGTCGCCCCCGAAAACAGCCCCCGCGCACCAGTGGGTGGTCATTTATGGAAAACGCTTTTCTTATGCAGCCGCTACATTGACGCTAGAGAAGCTCTGCGGGAGGAAAGAGGATGAGAGTATGAGGAGGAAATACCTGTACTGAGAATTCTCAACGTTCGAGGGGGTGCAGTAGTCCCTTCTTCCCTGAATACCAGGGAGACCATGCCGCCTATGCTCTGGCCACTGGCTGCCACTGGATAGGCAGAGAGGGGCTGGACGGAGAGATCTCCCATTGCTATTTTTGTTTAGTTGACAGGAAGAGGGGCAAGTGCTCAGGGGATGAGGGTGAAAGTCGCACACCCCGATTGTGCCTAGTCTTAAATATTTACTTTCAGCGTCGTAGTGATTCGGGTGCACTAAATGAGACAGCGTCGGGTGAGGGGAGGTACGGGGTCTCGTTGACCGTAAAGTAGTCGTTTCTTGCATAGGTCAAAAGGTGAGGCGCGCATAGGGTCTGCCTCTGAAAGCGATAATGTTTGGTTATGTCTGTGAACGTGACATGTGGATGACTGTCCTCGAGCAGCTCCATTGCCGGGGAAGTTAAAGCACAGGCTTTTCGATTGGCGTATTCTTTGAGCTCCATAGAGGCGTAAGCGGTCGTTCAGATGAACTGAATGCAACCGGTTGAGGAGGGGTTTCTTAAATTGCGCCGTTCGGCTAGGGAAGCCCACCCTGACTGGTAATTCAGGCATATTTGTTGACAATTGGTAACTACCTTCCGTACCCTTAATTGAGTGAGAGCTGTTGTGCCAGAGCGTCTGGCCCAAAGGCGTTGCACGAGGCGACGTGCCGACAGCGAGGCTGAGTCACGCCTCTCCCTTCCGTTGCTGCGGCGCGGCCGAATCCCGCATCTCAGAACGACCAAATAAGGGCATGTCGCTACGCCTGGAGGCGAGGTCACGGAGACGGCGGGGGCATCGCCCTCCTTTCCCCATTGGCGGCGCCGCTGACTCACCGCCTCGCTACCATTCGTCGGAATTCAAATTCAGGCAGCGAGAGCCCTGATTGGAGCTATTCGAACTTCTCGGTGGCACAACGAACTTCCCGGGTTATAAAAGAAGCCCGCAGACTCTCATCGTCGGCATTCCTCGGCGGCTTCTCTCCAGCGGCACTTTTCGGAGGCACCGAGTGAAAGGGTGCTGTCGCCTTTGTGCGAGTCATGTAACGTTTGCTTACCCTGTATATACTGTATATAAATGTTACTTCAACTCTTCACCGGCTCGAGGACTTCATCGCTCTGCTCTGCGCCACGTCGATAGCGGACGGAGCAAGGCAACGTCGCTACACCGGTGACTGCGCTATGGTGGCCAGTCGAAACAGTGGAGGCTGCGGTGAGAGTCCGCGGTCCCAACACCGGTGACAGCGTCGGGATGACTGATTCCCAACCCTGCAGACAGCACTGGGATGCTCATTCCCTCCACTGGTGGCAGCGGTGGGATGATCATTCCCAACAGAGCCGAGGCAATGCCTGCCTCCTTGTACTGCTTTAATGTCTTGAGTTTTCTTTCTTTCACATCGCACATAGATACGCTTGGAACACGGGAAAAAGAATTGGAACTAAAACAAAGGCGCTATACAGTAATAAGCAAAAGGGAGTTGAGTGAGGCACACGCAAGGAGGCTGGTTATGGTGGGAAGCCTATCCAGGCATCTCTTTCCGGCACTTCACAGTGAACTAACACGACGACATCCAGCTATATTGCCACAACTGACCCGAACCCTTTCCACTCCTAACGGGAAACACAAATTCTTGAAAATGGAGTGTTGCCCTGAATGCGCACAATGCGGCGATTACCTCTCCATATACCAATCAGTTTAAATAGAATCCGACCTCCCGCCCGTACTTCCCGGCACCTTCGCAAAGTGGGAGAGGTGGCTTGGCGGCTCTAATGCTACTGGCTAGTGAGAGCTGACTGAGCGAATACATTTGGACCTTACCTTCGTATACGAAGGCCAGGACTAAGGGCATCTGCTGTTATTAAAATTACCTCTCTATTTTTTCTTAATTCTTATCTCTGCTCTTAAAGCCTCTTGCGTTTTTTCTAAGATTGTATTTGCGTAGGGAGCAAAGTTTTGTTAATCAAGTTTAAAGTTCACCAAAATGCAGTGTGTGCTTTGGCAAAGTAGCATTCCGCGCTTTATGATGACGAACCTCGGGGCTGTTAATTTTTACACATGTATCTTGAAGGAGTAATTGGTGTTTCGCTAATACCGACTCCGGAAGCAAAGCTGTACCCACTCACCCTGTCCTGCAATGTCGAGCTTCAAGGCGCATTCTGGTGAATTCAGTCTCACGCGGTCGTCATGAATCTGGGATGACAGGTGGCCTTGACTGTATTTTCGAGCGCGCTTACGACACAATTACTCTCATGGGCAAGTCAGAATCGCTGGCGCGACCACTACTCCTTTCAAGTTGTTTTATTGTAGCAAAAGGTGCGCCGTAATTGTTCTTGTTACTTCATATTGAATACGGATAACAATAAAATATTTTACTCAGGTGGAATTGAAGTTTTATTGTCTCCTACGAACGCACGATGCATCCTCTTTTAGTCTGGACGCATATCTTGCCTAGGTTGAACAAAGAGCGCCCACAGATGGCTTTTGTAAGAGGCGTCTACCATATCCCTGTTTTGAAATACGTTGCGCGGTACGTTTTCATTTAGGCCCAAGGATGTGAAACAAGATAGGCCTACTGCCGCCATAAAGGGAGTGCTTTAGAACATCGCTGGTGTGAGCAGCATTGATGCTTTGAGACGTTGAACGGCAGATCAGAGGGCAAGTCCAGAGTAATCCTATTACCCGTTACTCTAACTGTGCAAAGGCAACTTAGAGTGCACCACTTTTCCTCTCCTAAGAAATGTTTCAGGTTCAACAAACAAGTGGCAAGTTCTTGTAAGTTATAACACAGTGCTTGACATGGTGCGCGAACTTTTTTCCGTTTCCCATACTATCGTTTCCTATTTGCTGAAGGCTCAGTTTATTTTCGCGCCGTGACCCTAGACGCCTTTTCTTGCCGAAAATCCAGCGACAGTTGCCGACGTGATCAAGCGTAGGTTCTACGTTCCAGAGATTTCCCAAGACAATCATCATCATCGGCCGGTATACACCCACTTCAGGGCCTCTGCCATAGATCTCCCATTATGCCGCTCCTGTGCTAATTGCGACCAATTTATCCATGCAAACTTTTTCATCTCATCTGCTCATCTAACTACCTGCCACCCCTGCCACGCTTGCCTTCTCTTGGAATCCACTCCGTTGCTTTTAATGTCGAACTGTTATTTTGCCTTCGCATTATATGCCCTCCCCGGGCCCTGTTTCTCTTCCTAATTTCTACTAATATGTCCTTAACACGCGCTTGTTCCCTGACACACTCCACTCTCTTCTTGTCCCTTAATGTTTCACCTATCATCTTTTGTTCCTGTGCAACAGGTTCAATAGTTTCATTGGTTGCAAGCTATTGCAAGCTATTGCAATAGGATGCAATAGCTTCCAATAGACACAAATAGTTTAGCATGCTCTGCGCGACCGTGTTGAGTGTCGTCAGCTTTTTAGAGGTACGGAGCAGGAGACAAGGCGTCTTGAGAAAACTGCGGCTGTTCATTGCTCAAGAACGGGGGCGACAGCTGCATAGATTATACTTTACGACATAGGTAGCGTCACGAACGCGATCTTCAATATAGAAATGGTTGGGGCTCAGCTCAGCTAACCCTGGATATGAAGCGCAAAATCATAGGCAAACCTTGTTAAGTCTTGGTTTCACTTCGTTTTCTCTTCCTCAGTATCTGATGCTAGCTGCGGGTGCTTGGCATTCCGGACTCTCTATAATAAAGCAGCTTGCCGGGCGATATCCACGGGGTGCTCAGATGCCGCTTGCCGACGACGTCCCGCTTTCTCGCGACACTCAGAGAAGGCGGCCCCGATTCCCTCTCATCCATTACCAAGCTCGCAGTCTCTAGGGGAGCACGGCGCTCCTCTTAGCCGGGCGTACGGTGAGTCGCGAGGTTAGGCAGATACCCAGCTTGGGAGAGCGCATGCGCTACGCTGCTGCCACCGGGGGCGAATGCGGTGGTCGGTGCAGCGAGTTACGTAATGCGCTGCCAAAGATACCGCTCAGCTGCGGCCAAATAGAGGTCAAATGGCTGTCGCAGGAGCAACTCGGATCCACTAGGCAGTTAAAATTTTGCTTTCAAATGACGCGCCACACGAACACCCATAATGTGTAAAACGATGCTGCAGCTTGAATCTAAAAGCTAACCGTAACGTGACCAGTGGCGGCTCGATGCAGGTTGTCGTCCTGATGTTCCGGAGGTAAGCTGCTGGTCGATGCCGGAAGGACGTAGGCATAATATCTATAAGGGGCTGCTTTAATATGGGGCGATACATAGGGAAGCAAACAGAACTCTGTGGGGAGGGAGATGAGTCAGTGTCTTTATAGTAATCAGCGAGGCAGCTTGTGCCCAGAAGTTCGAAAAGTCTGCCGATGAATCAGATGAATGGTATGAGGCGAAGACTGTCGATAGCCAGCAGCATGTATAGTTTAGGAAGGAGAAAACATGAGCGTGGTGCCAGTGAGTAGGCACCGTTCCCGGGGACCAGTGGTGTTTATATCACTCGACGTGCGAACCCAAGGGCTTGTGATACGAGGAGGAAAACATGGACGGAGAGCATGAGGTTAACTTGGTGTAGAGCGCGCTTTGCTGCCTGCACTGAGGGAGTCGAGTTAAGGGGATAAAATACAGGTCAGGTGAAAAGCAGGAGATAAGAGGGTGGACAAGCGTGCTCCCAAATCCCGTTTTAGGCATTACAGTCTTTCGTCTAAATTTCTTTGTTCACTAGAAGGGCTTTATTCCTGTTCTACAAAATCAATTGTAGGGATTCGGTGGCTCCTCGTTGAGTTTGCGGAGGAACCCGCAGGTGATGTGA
Organism: Haemaphysalis longicornis; assembly: GCA_013339765.2. Taxonomy (NCBI): domain Eukaryota; kingdom Metazoa; phylum Arthropoda; class Arachnida; order Ixodida; family Ixodidae; genus Haemaphysalis; species Haemaphysalis longicornis. Next base: position 47,449 of record JABSTR010001931.1, on the reverse strand, counting down.
TCATTATCGGTGGGCGTGTTTTGGGCCACCTTGATGAAGATTGTGTGCATTCCTCGTGAAATGGCTACCTAATTGAAGGTTACGTTTCCCTGCATTGTCAAGACAGAGTGCGGGCATAGTGATAATTGCAAATACTTTCGTACGACGTTTGGTTGTAACGCGCGGTCACCAGGGTATAAATCTAACATGTGCGCTTGATGATAAGGGCGCGTTCCCGGGGGCAGCAGAAAGTACGCTAGTAATGAGACCGAACGTGCTCCGCCAAAAGGAGGCCATTTTGAGTGTCGAGGTAAATGGGTGCGAGGGTATGATTGTGTTTTTGATGACGCCGTTGTTGCGGCAGGCTCCAGCTTGTACGCTTGAGGATGTTAAGGTTGGCTTAAAAGGGGTATACGGCATACGTTTGGCCTGAACGATGCAGTGCGGGGAGGCGTCAAGACCTTTCTTCAATATTTGCTATAGGAAAAAGAAGAGTCATATGATCCTGTCAGAGATCCTTCCGGTAGGAGTGTTTAGCGTTATAAATTTGTAAATGACTTGCTGAGTGGTGGACGACCGAACAATCGCCGCCGACTGTTTGGGTACGGTGAAGTTTCTTTGAATAGTTTAGTTGTGTGTGCACAAAAGTATGATCAGCAATGGTGTTTCTCTCGAATCCTCTGCCAGGTCCGTCAGGAGTCATTGTAAAGTGTGAAACGGTGACGTTGTGATGAATGTAGAAGAGCTGCGCCATTTTTGATAACGTGAAAGAAGCTGGAACTTAAGAAGAAGGCATTAGGCTCTTCTACAAGAAGCAAAGAATGGTGTCCTGAAAACATAGACTTGAGGAATAACAGGACACTGGTGGTAGAACTAAAAATGCACACAAGGCTTGCAGGATGGGGTTTTCAGGTTGAGTGTCCGGGTCCGCTTGTCGGGTTGGCTACAGAGAAGTTTTACGAACATGTCGGCAATTCTAGAAGCATCTTCTAAGTTGAGCTGACAGTGGTGAAGATTCCCCTTTGTTCAATGCGGAATCGTAGCCGCGTACACTGATATTCTGGTTATTCGAGGATTTGAGAGTGACGACGGTGGAAATGCGGAGTTTGTGGTTAGAATATTTGAGTAGCTGTTACTCCTTATACAGCAGCAGTTGAACTCGTAGAGAACGATGACAAAAACTGGCATAGGAGGTGCGCAACTGTGACAAGGGATAAAGAGGCGGGTAGACTTTTATGGGAGTGCTCGGGGAAAGCCGTTGGCTCGGGCGTAAAGAACATTTGTTAGAGGGCAACACCCTAGTTAGTAGCCCAAACGCTTTCTGCCTGCTTTTATTCTAGGAAAGCAAAACAGCGCTACAGACTCCGCAATAACAGACAGCGCAATGTGCTGAATGGAAAGTGGAGATTTATTTTGCGGGCTGCAAAAATACACAAAAAAAGAGACGGAAGAAGACCGAAAAGCAATCACAACTAGCAAAACTAAATACAAAATGCAAACACAAAAAAGATACAAATTGCATGAACGCACATTAGGCACTGCCGATTCAATTGAACTATTCAACATGGGGCAAAAATACCAGAGACAGGCACGCCCAGTCGCAGACACTACAGTCTTGTGTTCACGAATCGAGATAAATGATCTCCTCGCATAGTAACTTTACAGACAGCAGGAGCGTTGCAAGCTGGGCTAGTTGGAAAAAACTCTTGCAAAAAAACCAGCACAAATTTACACAAAGACGAAGGAAGAGGAACAAAAGGACAAGGCAAGAGAGTGACAAAACAAGGACGAGAGATTGTATATCTGTGTGGGCGTTGACTGTAGCCGGTATATATCTAGTTGCCTTGTCACTGTGACATTTGTAAACTTGTTTCGCTCATGTGGAGTGTCGTTTTATTGTTGTTATTGTTTGTGTTTAGTGTTTATATTCAGGCTCATTGATATTAAACATTATTGTAAGACCAGCGGGTGTCCTTGCGTTCTTCCTCGTTCGGCTTTGTTTAAGTTCGCGCTGGTTTCATCCAGAATAACTTTACAGACGGCATGTGCATGTATTCAATTTCTGCCTTAATAATAAGGTACGCTTCGTAAATTTCACGCTCCGTTGCCCTTTTTAGGTCCTCAAAACCACCTGTCTTGTAACTTGGACGAGCACCCGTAGTCATGGCAATGTGTGGTATGATTGCTGTCTGTGCCAGCTTAGAGTGTGCTTGCATGGTCTCGTAATCGATCGTTCATACATCGCCTCATCACACCAGCATTCCTCTTTCCACACAAAAGCGGGATTTCAAAAAAGGCACTCACTGGATACGTAAGGCATCCTGTGGTCTCTCATGCAAACAGCGGCCCTCGGCTCATCATAGTCCATACTTGTGTTGCGACCGGGCGGGGGCACCCGATCTGGGCTCCGTGGCCTCCGACATACGAGTGGTAGCGTGTATGATGCGAGCGGCCAGCCGCTGTTGCAGCTGTGAAGAAGTCCAAAGCCGTAGGCTAACGTAACTGTGTACTTCATAGCGAGAGGTGAGCCGAAGCCAAGAAAGAACAATGCCCCGCACGGGCGAGTTACAATACAGGACTCGAGCGAGCGACAACATTGATTAGCTGCTCTAACAGGAATGGTTTACAACGCTTGGGCAGAGCTTATTTATACCCAAAAGCGATAACGGTCAACGCAACAGGCTGGAACACGCACAAAACGTCACAGACCCACGCAACACTCTTTCCAGAGTTCGTAAGCCGTCATAGCCTCGGACACGTTGAGTCCGATAGAGGGGGGAGAGGAGGACTCCGTTGCGATCGACGGGGCCTCGGTGTCCTTGAAGAGCGTGGAGACGAGCGGCAGGCAGCCGCCGAAGTTTTGCCGAGAGCAAAGCGTCTGACGCAGCTTTGTCGCAACTTGTTGCCGACATGGTTGCGCCTGTTTTAAGAAGCGCACGAGTGGCTTCACCACAACAGCCGAGGAGTGAGTGATGCAAACACTGCGGGGAAGTACTGCGTCGCTGGCCCATTCGTAACAGATGGCAGAGGCCACTTACTTTGTTATGTGGCAAGAACACAGTCCTATTTCCAGCGTATCTCACCACCTTCTGCAGCCTGTGTAAGAAGTACTTACAGGGACACTAACGGCAACCATACAGCTAGTTTCAAACAAAAGTACGATCTTTCCATAGCAATGTGAGCGTTGATTCGGTTCCTAAAGATGCCCTAATTGGTCAGAAAATGCTAAGCAAACGCCGATCCAACCAAACAGCGACTGCAGGCGGTGTTTCCGTCTGGATAAACTGGAAGCAGCGAGGCAGCGTTGATGTATAGCTGTATGTATGCAACCGTATTCAAGGCTACCTCGTACCGAGCGGTATTGTCAGTTTCGGGGAAAGCATTTGGGCTATGCGGAACCATCACGTACTTTGCGGCTACGGAGCACTAAGCAAAATTTTCCTTTATGGTACCCGTGGTCAGTATTGACGCTTTCTTGAAGAAAAAAATAGGTGTTTTAGGCCCCGGGGATCTTGTCATCGAACCAATTGCTCGTACGAAGCTCGCACGCTTCCTCTATTAGCGGCATGTCTACCGCAGGTATGGACGAATAGTGCCATCCAGCGGCAGCCAGAAAAGACGTTGCATACGCCTGACGTATTACCATTTCCAGTGCAAGTTGCGTGGTATAGCCAGTGGGAGAGGCCCCTGTAGTCGTACTCGCGCTATTTTCGGACTTATTTTAAAAGAAATCTTCTCGTAAGAATGCGTATTTGTGGTCTTAGTGAGCTAATCTATCCATCTAGCGACATTCCATTATGATTTTGAGGTCCCTTCAAATGTCCCCGCGAACGACAGATCAAGTGCCAACGGCGTCGGGATAATGGGAAACAGATAAGCACATTCTGTCGTAGCACAGCCGTTGGTTGGCTGCAGTAATGTACCGTTGTTGTACCAAGGTTCCTCACGAGCTGCCTTTAATCCAAAGAAAAGTGGAAAAAGCGAATTACCTAAATAGCATGTAAAGCCAGTGGCCAGCCACTCATAATCTAACAGTGGGTGATTTGCCCACTGCAACCAAACAAGAAACGATGGAAAAAGTCGACTTGATTCCACCAAGGATAATTTTGATTTAGGGACTTCGGCCCGAGGCATGGACAAGTCACGTGGCCACGCAAATGGAGCAGCGGTCTGCACACGAGGCTGCGCCGTGACTGGAATAGAAAGAAGAACGTAGAGACCAATTAGTTGAGACAAACGTGTCCCTACTGGCTGAAATTTTGGAAGATGCAATTTCGTGGACTACGTCGATGTGGACGCGAGTGCAGTGGTCTGTGGTGTGCAGCCATATGAAGCCATTATTTCTCAGGTAGGAAGCCCAAGACCTGTCCCTGTCTGTGACAACGAGGAACAAAAAAACTTCCCCCTCGCGAGGGGAACGATCAAATGCAGAGCATTTCTGCGGGGGGGCGCGCCTGCAAGTCGTATGGATTACGCATTGGTTGTTGTTGTTGTAATTGTTGTCTTCCAGCGTAGACATTGTCGATGAAGTCGATGGGGAAACGTGCCGTGAACCCCCTGCCGCAGCTATGACGCAACGTTGAGCGGCTATGACGCAACGTGGCGCGGCTATGACGCAACACAATCCAACACAATCCACTTTAATCCAATCCAATCCAAACCAAACCAATCCAATCCAATCCAAGCCAATTCAAGCCAATCCAATCGAATCCAATCTAATGCCCCTCGCGGGAGAGTGTTATAGCGCTGAAATCGCCACCACACCAACGCGTGATGCTGACGTCACGATCACGCCACAGATGTTAGCGACCGCAGCGCGCTTAAACGACATATGCGGTTTAATAGCGAACCGACCGCGGCGAGAGAGCGCGATGCGAGCGCCCCCCACCTGTTCTTGTGCGCGAACCTAACGCGGCGAGAGAGGGTGTTGCGCACGTCCCCACCTGTTGTGCGCCCGAGCCGAACGCGGCCAGAGAGGGCGTTGCGAGCGGAGAGAAGGCGAGGAGGACGCGGGGGGAGAGGGCGCACCTGCGGCCGACGGTGGAATGAGTCAAGGATATAAGGCACGTTCGTAACCTTCCGTTCTGTGTTGGCTTTGTTGCTCAGTTGGTAGAGTACCATGTACCTTGCGTTCCGCCCGCAGAGTCGTTGGATCGAAACCTGGCGCCGGCAAGTATTATTTTTTTATATAGTGTAGGGGGAGCGATGCGGACTACGGACGCCAACGCGGGTGACATCGTGAGTTACTGAAATGCTCTGCATTTAAAACTCCAAACAAGGGTTGTAGGGACGCAGGCCCTACGAGCGCCCACGCAGGGTGATTCAGGTGAAGTGCGCGCGTCGAACAGCGATAGTGGCGTCAGTGCGTCATGAGCCCGTGTGCGCGTGTGTGATGAACAGTGAGACGGGACAAATACGTGTAGTGCGCATACAACCCGGAACATGCGCACAACCAACGGAGTGGCGTAAAGGTGCGCACAGGGGAACACGCGAGAGCGGCTGCTTCCGCGGGCTGCGGACGGGACCGCGGGCGACCAGCCACAGCATGACGCCCAGACAGTGAGGAGCAACCAGCGTCCGCGGCGGACGCTCTTTACTGTTGTCGGCCCAAGTGACTGAAGACGTCGTCGTGAGTGTACAGCACCATGCTGTAACTTTCTGGACAAGCAGGGCGTCAACCGCCGCAATGTTTTCTTTACGCGCTTTTTGTGCATGATTGCTGTACTCTTTTTATATTGCTCCCAACTTGCTTTGTTTTAAATGCAGAGCATTTCAGTAACTCACGATGTCACCCGCGTTGTCCCGTCGTAGTCCGCACCGTCGTTGTCCGCACCCCTCCCCCTACACTATATGAAAAGAAAATACTATCCGGCGCCCGAGTTTTCGACCTCGACCCTGCGGGCGGAAGGCAATGTACATGGTACTCTACCCACTGCGCCACAAAGCCGACACATACTGGGACGTTACGAACGCGCCTTATATCGTTGACTCATGCAAATTACTGCTGACGAGCGCTCTGTTACGAGTCGAGAAGCCGTTCTTCAGCGTTTATTGGCGCCGTGGAGAGAGCGACGCAAAGCCGTGCATGGTCGTTCAAGCGCAGCGTTCCGAACTCTTGCGCGTGCCTGCTGCATTCCCCATGCGTGCAAGTGCGTGCCGCGCCACTTTCTTCTCGTCGCCTCTATCATCATCCCCATGTTGGCGGTAAATTACAAATCCGCAACATCCTCCGCGCCCCCCAAATGCTCATTCGCATGGGCACAAAAGCAGACATTTGAACTAGTCAAGTACATTCTCTACCGCGCACTAGCTGAACTTGTCAGGTCCTAGTGTGACCGTTCTTTATACACTTTGCCGATTGTCCAAACATATTGCTGACTCCGTCACTGGGTAGCGCTGTGGTCGCAGCAGTTTGCAGCATGAAAGATGAACACAATTCACAACGTCCGAAAACTTCACGCTTTGTCGGGCTGTAGCCTCCCCGTCACTCTCGCCTATTCAGCGGAAGCCTTGCCGACTCCACAGTGAAGAAGTCGCTTATAAGCGTTGTCAATGGAGTGGTTACAACGGTAATCTCTGGGTTCCAGTTGCCGCGTTTCTTTTATTGTAAGGAGCAGTTAAGATTCCTTCCTTTTCCAAGGTGGCCCTTCGCTACTTTTCCTGCATGGTCATCGCTGTTGCCTTGCCTCACAGGTGGGGGACTTATCGTGGGGTCTTGTGCCTTCGTTTGAAGCAAGTTGTCGAGGTAACCTATGAGGTCTGGACAGGGCATTCTTGCGGTTTTCGACCGTAGACTCTTCAAACCTGCGCAATGCATCTTCATCTTGATGGGGAATCGAAGTGTTCTTGAGACCAAAAGTATCTACCTTCCGGAACCGCCGAAAAGAGCAAGGTCGGTCCTCATTGTCGTGCGTGTCTGTGCGGAGAACACAGACGAGGGTGCTGCCTTTGCATCTATTGCTCTCTTGCAGAGATAACGGTCCTTGTAAGGTCCATCCCAGGCTTTTGCTGACGGCGACCAAAGCAGGATTCGTTTCTTCCCACTGTACTTGGCTTGTTTTTGGCGCGAACTTCCAGATCTGGTCGGATCCAATTAGAAGGCTTACTCCTTGCTTGCACTCCATACCTGGGAAAGCAATGGTGTCAGCCAGAGGCTTCCCCTCGGAGACCAGGCGTTGCAGAAGCGAGTTGCCCTTCGGTGCTTCAGCCACGTCTTCACAAATGAAAGGCACGACGATGGCGTCGACCTCAGCAGACGTGCTGTCATGTTGACTGCGGAAGGGTCGCTCTGAAAACTTTAAACTTCTTCTTGGGACCTCCAGATCGGCCGAAAGCATTGATGGCCAGATCGACTTCTCCAATTGCAGCTAACTTGAGCTCAGAGGCGACGTATTGTCGAATGAAAGTCCGCTGGCTGCCATTGTCAAAAATTCCACGGACGTAACAGCAATGCGACGAAGTCATAATCCACGCCCGGAACGTCTGTAGTAGGACGTCGCTGGAGAGTCGCGTGATGGCTGATTTGCGCGTGTTGTACGTGCATCGCTGCATGTCGCGTTTCTGCAGCCGATTCGGATGGTTTTCGAGCGCGGGGAGCAGTGCACATCGTGGTAGCATGTCGTCGCCTACCCACACCGGACCTTTCTTTCGGCACCTCCGTACGAGATGTCCCTTGGCCGTACATCTGAAGCATCGGCCGTCACTTGCTAGGCGGGTTCGCTTGCCGGCCAAAGGGATGTCGCTCGGACATTCTTCCGTGCTGTGATCTTTGGCGGAGCAGAGAAGCAAGACGAAGTCTGTGCCTGTTGTGCAGGACGGCAGCTACGGGATAGACTGCTGCTTCTTGGGCCCTCGGTCAGCCTCCTCACTTCGTTGAGGCTTGCTGATCTGGGAAGCTTCTTTCCCTGCACTCGACTTCCACTCGCAGGAAATACAGCAGATGTTCTACGTCCGGCAGAAGAACTCTGACTGCTCGTGGAAGCGGCGCTGGCTGTAAGGCTCTGCTGTTTGAAGTAATCGACAATAATGTCGCCAGGTATCACCTTTAAAAGCACTTCATTCAGCATTGCCGCGTAAGAAGAAGAAATTGCAACGCCAAGCTTTCCAGTCCTCGCCGGTTCATTTGCACGTGGTCGTACAGCTTCCTCAAAGCGGGCACGTTGCTGGGTGAATCGACAGGCCTGAGCTTCCGCAGATTTTCAAAATGCTTCAGCGCGATCAATTTGGAATTGCCAAACCGATTCTTCAGATATTAAGAGCATCTTGATAACATGACTCTGTCACTTGCAGGCCGGCAACGGCTTCAGCAGCAGCTCCGTCAAGAAGCGAAAGCAAGTAATGAAAGCGGTCAATATTGGACAGCCTGGGATTCTCGTGAACGGAATGGCGAAACATGTCCCCAAAAGGTTGCCACCGCGTTATAGCTCCGTCAAAGCGCATCAGCTCTAGCTTCGGGAGACGTGCTCCAAACTCACAAGTAGGTGGCATGGGCTGTCCGGTAGACGTCGCAGCCCGGCGGTCTCCGCTGGCGTCTTCCAATGGAGGAGCAGTCTGGAGCGTCGAAGATGACCTCAACACATCCATGTGATGCTCGAGTAAAGCCAGCGCGCTGGTCGCTGCGTCGTCGTACTCCATGACCGAAGCGTAGTCTTCCGCTGCCTGGTCATCGGTCAGGTGGGCTTCGAGTTCTGCGTTGAGCGCAGACAATGCTGAATTGCTTGCTCGGAGACGTCCGTGAATGACACGAAGGGCGGAAAGTTCCAACTGCTGAGACTGTAGCAGCTTGTCCACCTCACTGATAATCTTCGTGTTCATTGCCCGCCGTGACGCGCGCTTGTTCTTGATACGTTCCATGCCGGTCGTAGCTGAAGAAAAGGCTCACCCAGCTCCTAAAAAGAAGGCTCGCCGCGTTGCTGGCTTGCTTCCCGGGTTTCGGCACCAGTGTTACGAGTCGGGAAGCCGATCTTCAGGGTTTATTCGCGCCTCGAAGAGAGCTACGCAAGGCCGTGCACGGTCGTTCAAGCGCAGCGTTCCGAACTCTTGCGCGTGCCTGCTGCATTCCCCGTGCGTGCAAACGCGCCACTTTCTTCTCGTCGCCTCTATCATCATCCCCATGTTGGCGGTAAATTACAAATCCGCAACACGCTCTCTCGTCAGCAGTTGCCACAAGTGCAACAACAATAACGTAACGCAAACTACTTAACGTCGTGCGCCCCCGGAAATGCTCTGCATTTGATCGTGCCCCTCGCGAGGGGGATGTTTGACGCTACCTCTTGCAAGACCGTGTGCGGACTGGTGGCGCCATCTGTGAGCTACGACGCCAACTACCATCAATGCAGTCAGAAAACCGAACGCGCGAAATACAATTTTTTTCCTACCTTGGTTTTCCCGGAATAAAACGGTGATTTGATCTCATGCGGATCGGCGGTACTTCGTCGGGCTGGTTCGGGCTCGCGAAACCTTTATGCTCGAAGGGGGATCCTTCAGGGTAATTGGAGAACTGAATAAGTTTCGCGCACAACAAATATCAAAGTCACATTGTAGGCAGCACCCACCCAAAACATGTTCGACGTAGCGCTGCATCGTAACAAAGCTGTCTTACAGAAGGGAGGCCGGGCGCCAGCCGGAATTTCGCGGAAACAACCCCACCTGGGCACTAGCCAATGTCCTTTCTCAATGTAGCTTGGAGGGTGCGCCGAAGATCATACGATCTAAGGGCGCCTACCGCCAGTGAAAAATGACCCTCAAAACGGAGTACTTGAGCACAATTCCGCAGCATTTTTTTAAAGCACGCCTTTACGAACCTACTCGAGGCGACATCTGCCGTTGCCAGAAAGTTTGCCTTCATCTGACCGCAGCTGCGCCGCAGCCTTGGTAACGCATCACAAGACTCGCCACGCGGAGCTCCGCCGCAACTACTGTCGGCTTGGCGAATATACTCTCCGCAGCCGGGACCGCGCCTGACACGTGACTTCCCGCGCGCGTGGCTAAGAGGAGCGCCGCGCTCGCGTAGTCAGTTCTACCTTGCCCGTGGATGACAGCGGGCCGAGGTCGTCATCTGTGAGCGTTTGGAGGGGCGGAAGGCTTTTATCCGCAATGAGCAAGCGGTGTCTGATCTCTACGCGGATATCGCCCGTTGAGCCGCTTCACTGTAGGGGGTCTGGAATGTCAAGCGCCTGAACCTAGCGTCGGATACTGAGAAAGAGCGAGCCATTCGGCTTGCAAACCACCGGAAGGAGACCACAACCGCAGACAAAGGAAGGCTTTGGACAAACCTGCGACAGCCCCAATGGCCGTGGACGAGGATATGAATGAACGGTAGGTCGACCGCACCACTCGATTGGCTCTGTGTGTATTCGCGACTAATTGGTCACATGGAGACGTTGCCAACAATCCGTTTGGTTTTGTGTGAAACCAAGATTTAACCAGGCTAAACCAAGCTTTCGCTTTGCATATTCACCGTGAGCAGAGCTGTGTCGCAGCCATTGGTTTGGGAATACGCTCCTCCTACTCTAAGGAAATGCTCAAGCCAACGACGACAAGTCTGTTCTGTGCCCCAATCCCGTCTGAATAAACTGTCCGACACGCATTTGTAGGGGATGTAATAAATTAGCAGTGGCTTAGCTCGGCTACACCTGGATATACGTCGCCTGAGCTAAGGTTCAGCTGGTTATTCTTAGCTTTCGTGGATGTCTAAGATAATGTGAATATCATGCTTACGGCTGCTTCAATGACACACACGTTATACGGATTATTTGACACATGCATGTAGCGTATGTATGTAGCATATGTATTTTGTAGCGTAAGCTACACTTGCCGAGTTTGAGTAGTTTCGCGTGGACCCCGAAGGGAGGTGCTGCGCAAGTGCGAGGATCATTGGATTGGATTGAATTGTATTTGATGTGGAATAGATTTGATTAAATTGGATTGCACTATCCAATGCAGTTGGAGTACGGGTGTGTAGAAAATTGGGTCTGCACATTCGCCGTTCTGCGCATTCCAGAGGGGTGACGTCACAGCCGTGGCAAACGCACTGGTGACGGCGCGTGCCCAGCTGTGCGCCCTCGTTGCGCAGTAGCAAAGTCTGACGCTGCGCCGAAGCCGCTTGAGAGCAATTTCGCGTGGCTCCTGGAAAGCCGTGCTGCGCATGCGCGAGGAGCAGGGACTGGACCAGACTGGATTGGAGTGGATTGGGCTGGAGTTGACTGGACTGGATTGCATTGGATTGGATTGCTGAACCTTAGGTAACGCTACGTATATCCTGTCATAGCCGAGCTAAGCCACGGCTAATTTTTGTCATCGTTTGATTGTTTTTCTCTATTGCCGCAACTACGGCTCGGTGGTCAGTGTAGTACCACGCTTCCGTCTCTGTGGCCACAACGCAGTATGTAGAATTGATTGTCTGTCTCTGATACACAAGACAAATAGTCGATCCCCATTGAGTCGTCTGTGCAGTTGGAACCTTGGCTAAGTCCATGTCTTTTTACGTGATTGGTCAGGTTTTCGTGACGTCGCCGTGAGGACCCTCGCACGAGTCGGAGCATGAAACGCGTTCCCAGATGTCGTCGTGGTAGAAAACGCTGTATTTTCATTTGCTTAATTGATCCCACGATGGCCAGTCCGAGTAATAGATTTACCGTACAGCCGTACACGTTCGAGAGTCTTGCCCGTGCACGAGCGGCGACCGGGACAAGTACCAGCGACACAAAATTACACCATCTTCCCGAAAGGAACCATGTGGTGATGCAAAGCAGAATTGTTGGCGTCCATTCAGCTCATCGGACGGTGCAGCGTGTCTCAACCGAAGCAGCAACTAAAGAAGCGGCGCGCGGACCGGGTTTATTATATAGAGCAGATGGAGTGGAGAGGAGGAGATTAGAGAGAAGACGCGCATGCGCGCTTATCGCGCAGCTGGCGTGTTGCCGTTATGTTGAGTGATCTGGTGTTTAGTAGCGCCAGAGGCAATTCCACGTCCGGGTCCACACCGGTGGCAAAGGCACGCAAGTACTGTTATGTTAGGATAAGTAGGCGGTGGTGCTCGAGACGCCGAAACTCGCCCGTCATGTTCTTGTCGATGTTGTCGTCTCTGTGGTAGAATCGGTAGTCTCCGTCATCGTTGGTGAGGTAAAGGTTGTTAACGTTGGTGCACCGGCTGAGAGCAACGTACACGCCCTCGTCTTCCCCGCTTTATCTTCTTCTCCTTCTTCTTCTTGAGCGGTTCCCCTACGGGAAGATGGCGATGGTGGTTGAACGCGAAGCTATCTCCTTATGGATTCTTTGGTTGGCCAATCCCTAGGAGCATCCTGCCAACAACATCATCAGAAGCGGTGCAGACGGGGCGAGAGCAACGTACAGGCCCTCCTCTTCGCAGCTTTGTCTTCTCCCTTCTCCTTCTTCGTCTTCAGCGGTTCCCCTACGGGAAGATGACGACGGTGGTTGAACGCGAAGCTATCTCGTGATGGATTCTTTTGTTGGCCAGTCCCTAGGGGCATCCTGCCACAATCATCATCAGAGGCGCTGCGGACGGGGCACGGACGCTGGACATCCCCCCGAGCAAGAGACGGTAACATCCTCCTCTAAAGTTTGTGGGGATCGCGACTTTCACGCGAACCCCTTTCTGGCTAGCTTCCCATTGCGGATGGCATACACAACGCGCCTCGCTCACGCGACGGGAACCATACGGGAGGGCGCCAGCGACCGGACGGTTTGTTGTCGCCCTGGTAGAGGCGTTCCCCCTTTTCCCCTCTCCCTTACCCGAGAACCAGTTCTTCCTCGATACTAGCGCCACCAAAAGGCGAGGTCTGATGGGTTGTCGGATGACGAGAGGACGGTCTCTTGTTTTGGGGATCCGGTAGCGGGCGGAAGTTTCGGCGCGCCGGTCCAGGCCTGGGGAACGTGCCACAATGGGACGCGTCCGGGCGAGCTGGGAGACTGCAACGGCGCTCGCACGCGCAGCGCTCCGCTGCTCGGTATGCCATCGGTGAGTCGAACCATCTCCCTCTCTTGCGTTGTTTAATGCCTCGCTCACAGTGCTACCATTATGGCCTGCGATCAGTCGGTATGCAGTGTATTTGATTCGCACTTTGCAATAAATGCTGCCATTGATGTTTTTCTCTCTTCTTCTCCTGCCTTTGTCTGTCTCCGCAAACAACGGACCCGTCCGCAGCCGGCGCTCGCAAGGCATTTTTGCTGAGCGCGGATGGTTGCGGAGTTGGAAACAACGTAGTCTTTGAAATGTACAATCCCACAAGTTTTCATTTCGTCGTTTCTATTGACGTTCAGCTTCGCGTGCCTTCGTTGTATCAGTAGCTTCTTGACGTAGTTTGAATGAGTCAAGGCGCGTTCGTAGCACCTGCTCCTGTCTCGATTTTGTAGCTCAGTGGGGAGAGCACCGCGTACCTACCGTTTCGGCCAGAGAGTCGTGGGATCGAAACGGGGCGCCGCTAACTATTTCTTTTTTTATAGTGTAGGGGGACAGGTGCGGACAATGGACTGACGCCGGGCATAGCCCCGAGCAAGAGATGTTTTGCATCTAAAAGTGCTCAGTATACCTTTAATATTATCATGTGGCCGCTTGCCTGGCATCTGGGCTCTATATTGGACCTGCAATTCCTCATCTACGCGGACGGCAGAACGCTATGGACCGTCCATCCAGACCTGCATCGCCAAAACGTGTGCCTTCAACAAGCCTTGACAGACACTCAGGCATGGTATTAATACGCTGGAATGACACTTTCAGCGGACAAAACAGCCGTTCTGCGGGTGGCCAGTGCTTGGGCCGTCGGATACTAGCGATTTCTTCCATCATACTGCAACTTTCCGGCCAAACCGTTCGCACGCACTGCCACATCTCTTCGCGTGCTATAGTTGGATATTTTCGCGCCTTTGTCGGTTGCAATGTGGCTTCCATCTGCCCGACAAGAAGCAGGACACATGCTTCCCCTGATTCGACGCATCTCGCAGACGTCTGGTGGTTGCTGCTCCACGATGGCTCGCCTCCTGGTGAGGATCAGTACTGCAGCCTCGACTGGTTTATCAAGCGCAATTCCAGTACATGACTCAGACGGAGTGGGCCGACTTGAGGCTATTAACAGAGCCGCATTCCGCACCATCACCTGCCTCCCTGCCATGACCCCGATACCATCGCTCCGAGCTGAGGCTCAGCTGAGACGAACTGATCGAAAACATCGCTCGGCCCGTATGCACAAACGTACCTTTCTTGCGGAAGCAGCGCGGCTATTACCGAGACATCTCCTGAAGCGGACAACTACCTTGATGCACAACACGAAGCAGTCGACCAGCTAGTTATATGGGTAGTTCCCTACCTGCTTCACCAGATTGCCCTGTAACCAGGCCACCACGGCTGCATCACCTCACCAGGTTACCGACAATCGACCACTCACTCGACTTCGCACTCGATCTACCAGAAAAGCATGTTCAAGAGGATGTTCATGTTCAAGAAGCATGTTCAAGAGGCCTTCGTAGACACTGGGCCCCAGGATGGCATTTTATCTACTATGATGCAGTGTCCCGTATACCATGACGCCTCACAAACTTTCCCCTACCAAGCCATCCGCACCCTGCAATCTCTACTGGCAGAGCTCGCAGCCATCCACGATGTACTACAGCCACTAACGCCGGCCCTGCAGCACGCCCCCGTGGGTTCCATCATACATCTTCATACGGACTCCACGGCGGTGATACGAGATTCACGCCGAGTATCCAACAATTGTTCTAATTGAAGGGACATCCACACAGTACTACACACATACCCCTGCTCTTTCAGGGTGTTGTGGGTTCGGCGGAATACACTCCACGCTCACATCGCAGCGGATAGGGCTTGTCACCCAACGCATATTCCTCGGCCGCTGCCAATGTTAACAACCAGTCCAATAGAACACATTCTCCAACAGAACGAGCATCTTCGTCGCACCATCCCACCGTGTGGAACAGACCTACCCAGTAGACTTGCTCACTGAGAAGAGCATTTCCTGCGCAGACTTCGCGTTGGAGAGGCGCTTTAACCAGCTGTCACCCGGGCATGGTCACCCCGCTACCATGCCCCGCTCGATGACACCTACCCCTTCTGCACAGACCCTGCAGAACAAGCTGATGCCGACCATCTAATATGGGCTTGTCCTGCACTGGACTGAGCCAGAAAGCGACACCTGAGAGCCACAGGCCTCCATTATGTAAAGCCCCCCCGACCTGCAGCGGTGGCTCTGGGGGCCCCACCACCGCTCCCTTCTTGACTTGCTTCGTGAGACGGGTGACCAGCTATACTTGCGAATAGGTTATTTTTAGGCCTGTGGGCACTCTACGGCAAATAAAAAAAAAGCCCGGAGGGTGCGTGGACCAGAACCACGGAAATACCTCAGCGTTTTGTGCGGACGCCAAAACACTGCAAAGGGCGGAGGAAGCGCTGTTTCGACCGCCCCGCCGCCAGAGCTGAGCAGATGAGATGCCCGAACGTGTTAGGCCCAGCATTGCAGCGGAAATTTGATTACCGCGTTCAAAAAAAGGCCTGATGGTGGCTTCCGCTGCGTTTGTGGGCTTTAGTATTTGCTCCTTTCCCGTATATGGAATTTGTTAAGAGTGCCTTTCTGGCTAGGCTAGCGGTTATGCCTGTAGGTTTGGCTACGTGTAGCACTCCGTGAACGCGCCGCGCCAATCGCCGCTCGCCGGGCCGCGCGCGTGAAGCGACGTCACGAGTTTCTGACAAGCGTCGGAGGTAGGCGGCTGCGTAACTTCTTTTTCCTCTCACGAAATCATGTCACGCTGGCGTCCATCTGCTGCGCACCACTCTGCGTGCTGTTCCGTCGACGCGATAAATCAAATCAAATTGAAGTATGTTCCACGCATCGCAGGCCGCTCATATTTCAGGCAGGGTATTCGTTTGACCAAAGGAAGCGAACTGTGTAATACTATCAACAACAAAAATTGGTGTGAGTAGTCCTGAAAGATTATTCAGATGCCCCCACCCCCCAATTCCAGCTTCCGAATGACTCCTCACACCTCAGCCTATGCACTCGTTGGGAGTGCTCTGTACCTGAGACGCGCCAGAATGCTTTTTGGCGCCTTTACTTCTGCGAGAAACACGTGACCTGCCTCCTGCTCATCCCACGGTCAAGTACTTTTTACAGAGGTGTTCAGTGTTGATTCCGCCTGTGCTCCGACTGCACATTTTGCATTGCGGGTAGGTTTCAAGCTTGATGCTGCTACAGGCGTCAAGTTACTTGGTTCAACAGGCAGAATACCATAAATAAAAGAAGCGAAGAAGAGAACATAAATACGGCTCCTTTTTTTCAATATGCCGTTTACTCTAATGATGCCCTGGAAAAACTGCCACCGGCAGGTCGGGGTTTGCTACCAATGCTCGAAGGCGCCAAGATTATTCTGATTTCGCTAGGTCATATTCTAGTTTGTGCCAAGCTCTTTGCGTCTTGGTATACAGCTTAAACAAAAGGGAGGCTAGATGGTTGACGTTCGTTATCGTAAAACTGAACTTATGTAGTGTTGTTTCAGGGGAAGAACGAGTACTCAACAGCATAAGGTTTAAATTCCATGTGCCGTCATTCATGTCTGGGGTACGCTATGACAACTCTAACGACGTAGTTTCCTATCTGAGCCAGGTAAGCGTTCGTAATTTTTGATGACCTGATGTTTAATGACGACAGAAAAGGTTTTATTAAAGACCCAATGGATCGATGTTACGCTAATCCTCTAGGATTCGCATACGTACGGTGTGGGATGACATCAAGCTGTGCAGGGGAGTTCTTTTTAATTCAAAGCAGTATATGTTTCACCCCCCCCCCCCCCCCGTTTTCATTCCGGTGTCATTGATTTACTCGGCGCCGCTCCGGGGCTCCTCCTCACCATTGCTGACACCCCTTCCACAACTATATTCCCCCTCGCATCCACCGATACCCCTTTGGCAAGTTGCGTAGTAGGCAGCTGACGGTGGTATGCGGTTATCACATGATTGCGAAAATTAAACAGAAGCACGGATTGGTGCAAAAAAATGGGCTTACGATTACTACACTCCCTAATATAAAATTTGTGTGCACCGCGAGCTGCCGTCATCTCGGTCACGGCGCATTTCTGCTGCGTCTCAGGGAGTGTTCGCGTAATGAGCGAACGTACGGCACCATGCGCTACTCTGCTGCTACCTCGCAGTGCGCCGCCGGCGCGGCCAGCCAGCATGTTGCAAGTCGTGTTTGAACGTCCCGCGCAAATTTCATGTGGTTCGCATTAGCCCCGCGCAAAGGAGCAGCGGGAATGTTTGCATATCGTATTTGAACCTCCCGCCCAAAGGCCACGTGGTTTGGATTAGCGGAGAATGGAACTGTATCTGGGGAAACTGTCAGGGGGAGGGCGCTCCATAGTGGCGGCACATGAAACATGTGTTATGGAAAGGCAGTGAAAGAGATGACGCCGTAGCCGCACATGTTGTACTCCAGTTCACCCTTCGCTAGACCAACGCCGCCTGTATTAACATTGCCTGACGCGTCGCGTGCTTTTCAATGGGAAGGGTAGGGACGCTTAGTTCAGGCACTCATCCGCTCTGTGGCGCTTGCCGGCGGACATCTCGCCTTAAGTCACTGCTCGCGAGTCGCGAACGCTGCACCCACTTCTACGACGTGTGTCTATCAGCTTGCCTGTTGGGCTTCAAGGGCCATTTCGCTTACATCTTAGCGGCGACGGGGCGCTAGTTCTGTGGCGCACTGGGGGATCTCGTTCAACGTGTCGCTCGCTTCGTACTTGCTGCATTTTTCCAAAGATAAAGACAGAGGAGGACTGAAATAGTGTAAGAACATACTGACTGTCGCGTAGACATATAGCTAACAGAAGAACAATATTTTTGGATGGGGAAGCCAATATTTTACTGATATTTTTCTTTCTGGAGTATTTAGAGAAGAAAAAATTGCGTGCTCGTTTTTTGTTCAGGCGCTCACTTCTACGATTACTTTCCAATAATATCACGTGCTTGTAAACTTCAGAAAATTATAGGAAACAAAAGGTTAAGCAGCTGGGATCCCGCCACGCTGTCCGGGCGCTTCTACAGTACAGTCCACAATTTTAGAAGTGCGTACCGATGCGGAGTGCGAACAGCGGGGTCAAAACAATACCTAAATGCGGAGGGGATAGAGGTCGGATGCCCCAGTCTGAATATTTCAGGGCCTGTGATCCGAGTAGATAAGCGCGCAAAGCCAGCATCAGCCTGCGGCAGCGCAAGGGATTTTGTTTTCTGACAAAGGAAGCTTTATCAGTGACATACCAAGACAGACAGGCATGGTGAAAAATAAGAAGGCGTAGGAGCGCCGCCTCGGGAACGCTAAACAAACTTTCCACTATTTTGCATAGTATCCGAGAAGCGGCGCTGGCTGGCGGACACGAAAGCACGCTGGAAGGCTACGGAGCGGGGAACGGTAGGAAAGAGCAAACAGGAGAGTGGCTGTTTTGCCATTTTTCGCTCACGCGTTAGGCAATGTTTATACAGGCGGCGTTGGCTAGACGCTCTTCTCCGTTTTCTTTCTTTCGTTGCAGCTGCGTTCACTCACTCGGTTACGCGGACATAAACGGACGCCGGCTCCGCGAAGCCCAGGTAACGGCTGCCAAAGGGCTTCCCCCTAAAACGACAAAAAGACGGCGTCGCCGTTTCCACTTAAATGCATTTCGCCAAGTAGCTGTTAATCCATCCCGGTAGAATAGAAACTTCAACAGTTGGAACGCCGATTTGAGGTGATATTTCCATTCCACCTTGGAAGGCCTTCCTAGTGACGCGCACCGAAGCAGCAGAATACGGCCCCGGGTCACGAGCACGAATACGCAAGTCGGCTTCTCCACAGCTCACACTGCGTGTCCCCAGTACACGTAGGCGCTGGCATCGAGGCGCCAACTGTCGGCGTTCATTAGCGTCATGATGCAGCACCCGTCGCCTCCGCGATCTGCTGCCGGCGCACCGCCGGCAGCAGATCGCGGTGGCCACCAGCATCATCTGAAAGGAAGGCTATAAGGCGCGTTTGTCGCCCCATTCACGCGCCGGTTCGTGGCGCAGTCGGAAGAGCGCCGCGAACCTCGCGTTGCGGCCAGAGTCGTGGGATCGAAACCGGGCGCCGCCGCATCAATGGCACTTTTTCTGGTGACGCCATTTCCGTGACGGATATCACGTCACCAAAATCTTTGTGTAGCCGGGCATAAAACTCTTTCGTGTTAAAAGAATCGTCAAGGCAAAATGCACGTTTGGTTTCTACTGCAATATTTGGTATGGATCAGCTCGAAAAGTGCAAAAGATAGCCATTGGCAGGTTCAATCAGCTCCAGATTTGTTTTACACATAAGAAATCTCGCAACCAAATCACACAACGAACAAAACAGCATGCAACCTAGCAAAGTTACACCGCCACAAGTCTCAATAACCCAAATGTAATCGAGGACGAAAAAAAAAACACTAACAGTCAGCCTAAAGAAAGACACATATATATTAACCCCGTCCTGAATGCAGTCTTGCCACAAACTTAACTGATTTTCAATGACACCACGGCCCCTGTCGCCAGCGCTCATGTGGCTTAGACGTTGCGTGCCCATGACGCGGCGGTAACCGTAGACGTCTGGTGTGCGTAGGAGGGGCAGAGGCGGCGGATGCCGGCGTCCCTGTGTGGTGTAGTTGTTACTACGACGTAGGTGCGCCGCTCGGCGTTTTGAATTTTCTAACTTTGAACGCAAATCTCAAATTATTTGCTAAGCAGCTTTGCTCTAAAAACCTACCCCTCCCCTGCAGCGAATCATACATCGTCCGGCCTGGTTGCAGCCTCAATGTGAGGCTCATCGAGCTTACGTGCACGCGCACGATGATGAACGCGCCCAGCAGTTTACCAACGCATTGTGCCAGGAGTGAATATACGCGGGAATATATGAAACATCACTTCTCGCAAAGGCAAGATAGAGCGGGAGATACGGGAAGATTACAGAAAACAATCCGTCCGGAAAAGGAAAATTTGGCAGTTCCCCATAGGTTACCTTATCGGCGCTTATCCCACGAGTTTTAGGAAAATGTAAGGGCGCCGCCCTTCGGTGCTCGGTCCCTGGGCTTCGCGGCACCTACGAATACGGCGACGGGATTCACGTAACCGACTTAGCGAACGAGCCACTCCAGCAGAAAGACGATGAGGAGCGTATGGAGAGAGTTGGACTGGGAGGGTGACAAGCGCTGCTAAGGCGTCATCTGCCAGCGCGTGGCGACGGGCCAGCAATGTCTCTCTGCCTCCCCCTTTGAGACAGACGCTCCTTGTCGTTTGTGGCTCGTCCAAACTACGTGACATTTGCGCGGAAGGTTTTCCTGAGACGCAGAATACATGCGCTGTGACCGAGAAGACTGAAGTCAGCGGTGAGCACAAATTTCGCATTAGGGAGCATAGTAATCTTCCCTGCAGTTCTCGCTCCGCAGAAATTTTGCATTAGCCAGTACAATAATCGTGATACGTCTGTTTACTAATGGCGTATTCGGTTGGGCGTTTACGAGCGCTCTGGAGTGCTCTGAAAATCGGCCGCGCCTTGGGTTGGTAGAATTCGAGCGCTCGAAGTACCTTCGGTTGGTTCCTTCGGAGCGTCAGCCTCCGACTCGGAGCGGTTCCGACTGCTCTGACTTCGAAGTGAGAACGTGGCGCGATCTGGCCATGAGGACGGGTCACGTAACACAAAACACCGTGGTTTGGTCACTTAATTGATCGCGATGCATCGCTGGAATGTTTACCCGGTGGCTTCCCGCGCTGGCCAGGTGCGCTGCTCCTAAGCTCCGAGATCGCCGATGTATTCGGTTGGTACGCTGCCTCTCGCGCTCTGATTGGGAGCCGCCTTGGCATCTAGCGATTCCGAGCCAGAGAACTGGAGCGGCCAACCGAATACGCCATAAGAAGCAGTATAAGTTTACCCCCCCCCTCCACACACACACACACGTTTTCATTCTGATGAATTCAATTTACTCGGCGTCACTCCGCGGCTCCTCCTCATTTCCGTCGACCCCTCTTTCACAACTGTTATTGACCTCAGCACCACTGATGCGCCTTTCACAAGTTGCTTAATCCGCTAACAACGGCGGTATCGCCGTTATCAAATGATTGCGGAGAATCAACAGCAGCGCGAATGAGCGTTAAAACGGCCGACACCGCCGCCACGTTGCCGCTCCAAATTCCACATTGTCCATTAGCTAGGATGCCTCCCGGTTGAAGAGCAACTTGCCCGGTCGGAGTGGTTGCGTGACCCAATAATTCTTCTGCTGCCTGGAAGGCTTTCCGAGCGACATTTTCGCCTGTGCATTTAACACCGAAGTATGCGCCTATCCCCGGTCGTCGGTTTATGCGTGGCCGTGATGGGGCTGGAAGGGGGGAGCATGAACGTACAGTTGGGCTTCATGTGGCTACCGATGGCATACACGTTGTGCTGGTGGGAGATTTAAACACAAAATGGCCAGATGAGTATGCATTGTGGTGTACCGCAGGGGGGCGTTTTCGCTCCCCGCCTATTTATTATGTATATAAATGACCTAGTTGGAATTGACCACTCTACCAAATATATAATCAATGCGGAGGACTCTACATTACTCTTATGTTCCAACGGCGCTAGTAGTCTTATTGTTCATGCTAATGATATATTAAATAAACTAAAAAAGTGGAGAGCATTCAGCTCTCGAACAATTACCACTACTATAACCAAGGCGGTACTTTTAGAACCAAAAAAACAGTCTTGAAGCATTGATGTTGGCTTTACGATTGGAACACCCGCCGTAGAAACCGTCACTACATTTCAAAGTCTTGGAGTGGTCTATGGGCGAACACTTACTGTGGAATAAACACGTCGATTCGCTTGCCAACACACTATCGCAACCTGTCGGGGCACTCACCAAGTTGCCCTTTCTACTACCCACCAATATAAAGCTACGTATCTACAATTCACTTTTTCTTTCGCACATCAACTACTGCTTGCTGGTCTGGGAAAATTCTACTACGTCAAATATTATTAAAGTACACTTATTGCAAAAGAAAGCCGTACGCGCTATCTGGAATTCATCATATGATGCTCACACGAAACCGCTTTTCCAAAAATTCGGTATTCGCACTCCTCCAGATTTATATGCCTACATACTTACGAAACGAGATCATAAGGAGTAAAATATAATAACACTTTCATCCCGAAACTATCTGACTTAGAGGGGTCCTGAAATACCTTCCGCCGATGCATGGATGTGCATGTAAACAAATAAAGCAATGTATTAGCAATCTCCTCCCGCAAGAATTTTGTTAAAGCGATGAGTATAAGCTGAGAAATCGTAAATCAAAAACCGCGCATTATCGTCGCGCCGCGTTTCCTCCTCCTTTCAACTTACTCTCCGCTGTTGACGACGCGAGACCCTTCCCTCCCATGATGCTGCGCTCCTCAGAGGTGACGTACTTCCGCTATTGCGCTTCTCAGACTGCCGTCTGCTACGGGCAAGTTTTGTTGACACCATGAATCCCGCACTCCGCTCAAGCTGGAAAAGCGAACGAAAAATCTGGCCGCATGTGTGCAGCAGCCTGGCTTTGCCCTTTCGCGGTGTACGTTGGTGCAGTTGCTATCGGCGGCACGGGACATTTTATCGGCGGTGAACTCGCAGCCGCAGGGGGAGGATCGTGTGCTCGCTCTCTTTGATGCACCGCGAATTGTTTATCAAAAAATCGACGTATCAGATGTGGTTCCGCTGGTGCCGGGTCTTATTTTGGGGCGGTGGTAATTCCTGCCGGCGGCATGTGAAAAAGACATTTTAAACCGATACAGAACCCGTGCACAAAACGCTTCAATCATGTGACCAGTTCAGCTTGGGGCGACGCGTGGTGGAGAGCGGCAACGTTGGCAAAACATTTTCCGCCGCGGCTCTGAGCTTTCTAGCGCTGGAGCGAGCGCCATTTCTTTGACAACCTGAAACATCGGTTGCCTTGGCAACAAGGCACAAACCGCTTAGAAGTCAGTTACGGTTCCGTGATCCCGGTTCAGCTCGGGGCCCCACCTCGCGACATGTGGGTACTGCAGGCGTATCATTCATTCCCATTGGGAAGTGCGAGATGCGTTTGGCATCACAGGAGGCGATGGTGTGTGTGTTGTGGACGCCTTTGTTTCGCGATGAAATGCGACGCTGTGCTTTTGCGGCTGGATAGTGCTTTCCATGGTCTGGATTATCTTTCTCGAGCGACGTAAGACTCAACGTCGCATGGGGTATGTGCAGTGTGCGTGGCTAAAAGCCATCTCGGCTTGTGCGTCATAGTTGACTTGCTGTTCGTCCCCGCAAACCGCGCGCGAGGTGAGTGCCGAATTTACGACGGGCAGGTGGAGGCAACCCATGGTCTGTCAATCGCTGTTCAGACTTGCAACGCATGTTGTGACAGTATGTTCGGTCGAAACGCATCTCTGGATTGTTTTGATGTGGAATGAAAAGGTGTGCGTCAAATCCGGGCATTCGGCTCAGGTCGTTCTCTGCGATTGCACGAAAGAAGTGCCACGGGGCTTCAAGGCTTTCTTTATGGAACGTATTCAGGTAAGAGAATATCCATGTCGTGTTATGGCCGTGTTGCATTCAATACAAACGGTTAAGCGTTTGTTTACACTTGTTTCGTTTGTTGTAAAATGTCCAAGCACTCCGGCACTACGCTGGCAGATCAGCCGGCGAGCCGACGCTGAGCAGACGACTCATTTCTTTGCCGGGAGTGCGTGAAAAAGTAGCCCAATAGCAGGATGTCTAGCTCATGACGAACATCTAGAAATCGATGACGTAGACATGTGAAGATGGCGGCGTCCAAAAACACGAAGGGAAGGGTGACAAAAAAGTGACGAACTTTGCAACAAAAGTGTGAGCTTTCCGCTACGCGTAAAAGAGTAATACTTGGCACAGATAACGTTGACGACCCAATCTAACGATTGCGCTAGTTCATTTAGTGTGCTCAAAACGCCTTTCAGGGCCCCTTTAACTGGAAACCATCACCGTTATGAGACACGCCATTACGAAAGTAGGTATATACCGAACGCACGTACTAATTATGGTAGCCAGATGTTGAGCTACACGTTATCTTCGTTACTAAATTCGCTACAACTTGGAACGTAGGAACTTCCCCGTTACCTGTACAAACTTCACCTGTATTTCTGCCCATGCAATTTTTCGATGTCTTCTAGTGCATTGTAATTTTCTACTGGCCTGATTAGAATTTTGCGCAAAATGTCTTACAACAATTGTGCAATGCTGAAGTAGCGCATTGCCCCATTCGCTGGTTCTAAACATTGTGCAAGAACCATGTTGAAACAATTTTTCTTACCATATGGTTTTTATTTATTTTTCCTCTCTGTGCTTTCTATCTCTCTCTTTTCTTTCTCTCTCTCTATATATGTATCTTCTATCTCTCTACATGATGCAGAAATGTGTTACCAGTAAGGTTGGCGCTGACCATTGTCAAGCCGCGTGTCGCAGGCTTTTTGTCTGCCGCCTGACACCTGTATGAATTGCAGTTGCGAAGTGAAATTGACTGGCTGACTGACTGCCTGACTGATGATTGATTGATTGATTGATTGATTGATTGATTGATTGATTGATTGATTGATTGATTGATTGATTGATCGATCGATCATTTGGATTGATTGATTGATTCATTGATATGTTTCATGGCTCAACGCGTCCGGTCTGCTGTACTAAGTAATCTAGCGGTTTGGGTCTGGGTTGGTGCGCTACACATGTGAGTAAGATCTGTGGACGTGGAAGAGAAATGAACAGCCACATGTTCGTCCGCTAGAATAAAGCTCGAGGCTTTCCAAGTTTTAACTCGCTATGGGATGTACATGTATGTAGTTCGCCTGCAGGAAGAACAGCGGGAATCGAAGTAACTTCAGCCCGAACAGGAACGCGAGTGGACGTGATAAATACGGAGAGGCACTGCCTCCGCCACTGCCGGCTCAAGTACCAGGTCGTCGTGTAGCTTCGATTCCCTCCCGGTTGATGAGGATCTTGCGCTCTTGGAAAGCCGATGTCAGCCGATATTACTTGTTTAGCTTAAAGTGCTTTAAAGCGGCATTTCCGGCGGTGTCTTTTTCTTCTAAGCACGCGCACGAATCCAGTTGCCGGTTTTTGCATGCGGGGCTTGGGAGTTAAGGGAGGGGTGGTGCGCACACGCAGCTATGGGTTTTATGCCCTTAGTAGTCACATGTCCAATGGGCTGGCGGGGCGAATTAACGTGGATGTGAGAC
Source organism: Haemaphysalis longicornis (assembly GCA_013339765.2). NCBI lineage: Eukaryota > Metazoa > Arthropoda > Arachnida > Ixodida > Ixodidae > Haemaphysalis > Haemaphysalis longicornis. Next base: position 22,214 of record JABSTR010001931.1, on the reverse strand, counting down.
GGCCGAATGCGACCTGCCAGGTGTCCTCAGCAGTCGAGCGGATCGGGCTGGTGTGTTACAGTAAGATGCCTGCGTCACAGAGGGAGACACTATGGATAGAACAGCGCTAAGACGGCACCAAATGAGAGGGACGAGCACAGGCGCTGAATAACAGCATTTTATTTTTGCAAAGAGCGAATATTTGTGGAAAGAAAACCAGCATGGTTATGTGTGTGCGCATTTCTGCACACGGAAAACAGTTTGAACAGGCTGTGAAAACGCGTATCTAACACGGACACTGTCTTCATTTCAAACATGAAGTTCCCCTATCTAGCGAAATAAGCTATTTCTTCATCGAGCAGGGCTTATGGCGATCATCTCCTATGAACAATGAATGGCTCACATATCGCAAGTATGCGCTGACCTCTGAGTAACAGAAAGCTGAATGTTTGGGAGAACACAGCTGGTGTTCTCCCAAGTTTCATTCGGGTAATTGGCTAGACAGTTACAAAGTGGCAAATTACAGAAAGACTAATTTTGTTTCGTGCACTCCATGGACGGCGCCCAGCTTGCAAAGTAATCAATCTTCACAGAGTGGAAGGGCACAACTTTTTTGCTTCTCTTTTAAACAAACAGCGTTTAATTAGATCTTCAATGTGCGTCAGAAAAACAGTTGTTGACTGCGCGTTGTCCTGGGTTGTTATTTTTCTGGCGTTTGTTTCTACGGTTCGATGTTTACGCACTTTCTGCCTCCAGGCTAAATTGAAATGAAGAGAAGCGCCGTAGAAGTGACTTCTTTATAGAATACAATTCTAAGAATCGCCCATAAAGAAGCTGGTGCGTCTTAAACAAAAAAAAAACTGGCCTCAGAGTATATCACCATAAATATACTGCCTCCATGTGAGTGCATTACCCCCGGAACGCAGTGCGTCACTCTTAAAATATTCATGATGTATTGCCGATTGGAGAAAATCTTCTCAACAATACCATGCATATATAGAGGTACGCAGGGACGTGCACTTTGGGATTTTAAAGCTTGGACTTTATGGACCGCACTATGGCCTCGTTTTCCCGCGGTCAATTATCAACGCTTGCTTGTATTATCGCTATTATGTACGTATTCTGCTGCCTCATTTTAAGGAAACACAGGTAACTGCCGAGGACAACACATTTTCGGCAGGTTTGCTTCCTCATTTCAGGTTTGTGTTCTCGGAAGCCAGTGAACAAACTCCGAAGCGCGTGGAAATCAACTACTACAGAAAAGTACGTCCAATTCTTCAATCCTGTCGACAAAGGAGGGGGGGGGGGGAGGAAGATGCGCTTGCAGGAATGACGAAAAAATGTCTTTTGTTTTTTTATTGTTGACTTTCGGAAATATCGTAAAATGGTTGACTTTAAAATGGCCCATTACTGAAAGTTGATATGTTCTTATGCTTTTCAGGAAGCTTTATATTTGCTTCCTCCATCCGAATGCATTGTAAGAAGAAGCTTCTTCCTCTTGCCGACACTGTGATTCAAGTTGTCCTACACACTACTTGAAGCGCTTCTGATATTTTTCCTGTGTGAATTCTCTGACGTGCATATAGAGTAATGCCTTTTTGTCCAAGATATATTAATTTGCATTTTGGATGATTTGCACCTGAGTGCTGAAATGTTTACTTTCCTCGTATAAGCATAGAAATATGGATAGTGATGGTACACTTTGACACCTGCACGGAATCAATTCGGGCGCTCTAAATGTTTTCGCATAAAGGGAGCTACCTGTCCGCATAACAGCCACAAGTAAAGCTTAGAAAGCTTCTTATCTCAGTATTCCAAATACTGATTAGTAATTATAACAAATTTCATGATTTTTCCGGCGGAAGATTTCAATTATCAACTTCTCACCAACCTTCATCAGACGAACATTAAAATCTTTGTAGGCAATACCGATGTACAAACTTTTAATAATCACCCTCAAAAAGCTTCGAATTGTGCACCAGAGCTAACCATTTTTGGCTACATAAATTACCAAACTTGTCAGTTGGCATTAAAATGTTTATTTTTTTGTTGGTCAACCTTTTCAGGATTTCATTAAAAAAATCGATTCCAGAACCTATACTTAAATAAATAAATGAGCTAATAAATAACTGAACTGTTGCCTCTCTAATATGTTTGAGGCCTACAGACTTTCCGTAGTAACATCTAAATATGGAAAAAATGTTGAGGGCCACACCTAAGACCAATTATGTGAGGATTGAGAAAGCATTACATTTGTTTTAGGCTATGCTGTAGTCTATATGTAATTTTAGGGGCCTTGGGGTATATCATTTTCTGTCTCGAGAAGTGAGAGAGAGAACTTTAGTCAACAGAGCATGACGGCGACTTGCTCGCTGAAGACCGTTTTGGTGACCGTGGATGCGGGACCCGTGAGATCCCTCTGGAGAGGGAGGGTTGAGGAACCCAGTGCTGCTTTCCACTGGTAGCTGGAGGTAATTTTTGCATCGTATATAACACAGCATCGACCGAAACGCCCTCGTAATACAGCGTCAAAATAGTTCCAGCGGTGTCGGCGGCATTTCGGTTGCTGCACCCTTTCTTCAGGGGGAAATTTACCTTGCCTACGGCTTTTACCAACTGCTGTCGGCGCACACGGTTCAAAGCCTATGACCATGGAAGCAGTACAGATATACAGACACATTATGAATTGGGCGGTGTCTCATTTCATCACTATCGTCATCATTTTTTTTCTCGAGCCATAGTTTTTATTATTAATATACTATCACTAAGAAGCCGGGCCAATTTTTTTGTTCAACATTAGTTCCCGAAAAAAGGTTGAAGTAAACGCTAACTTACAAAAAGTACTCAATGCTACCACAGCAGGAGTTCTGACCCGAGTGTAGTGAGCACAAAAACGATTCGATAGTTTGTTCTCCATTTTGCATCTTTGCTGATTTCCTATGACGTGTCCTATGATGAGCGCAAGTAAAGATTAACTTGCTTCCGCCGACTTCCAGGCTCCCAAATCCGCCGAAAGATCTTCAGAAGTCGGAACTGAAAACTCAGCCACAGCAAGATTCGTGTCTTGAAGAATATGGCTCCATTCTGCTAGTTTAAAAAACGTAGATGGTTCACATCTTACATAAATCGTGTCCTGTCGCCACGTGACATGTTCGGCGGAGGGTTTCGGTGTCATCATTCCCATCCTGGTCTCTAACGTCACATCGCATCGGCGTGGGCGGGGTCAGTTGTCCAAAATACATGAGCCGCGCCATAGCGCACCAGCTACCACAACTGAACGATGTCCCCCGACGCCAATGCAGCGGGTGTGATTACGAAACTTTGCAAAGGGTGACTCTGCATAAGGGTGCGTGCTCCAACCCTGAACTCAGTACGGCGGCCAGAAAAAAAAAAGTAGACGACCCGTGTGAAGCTTCCCTAATTTTTGATTGAAATATCTTCAACCTTTCCTCAGGGTCATTACTCATTTATGACATTTAATTCATGTACTCTGATCTAAAGAATTAAAAATATGTAACCAAAAAATTCCAACACCGAACGAGCACCGACAAGGCTATTACAGGTTTAACCAAACTCAAAATAAATAAAACCGGCCATAGGCCAAGGCAAGTTCTAGAAAATCAATTTTGTGTTGATAGAAGGGCTGCGCTTCACATCCAAGGGTGGCCACAGGCTACATTCACACAAAAAGGCCCGTATACATCTCTGTTAATTTGTAGAGCCAGCAACGTCAAACTGAAGAGGCGAAAATACTTGGAGGGCTTAATGAAACGAGAAAATACTAAAACTGCATACAAAATAGTACCCAAAGAACGTCACTAATGCGAAATCGATGGCGGTAGCAATGTCTCATTTATAACACCATGCACAACTATACACTCAATATTACCACTAATAACTAATCATCAGAGATTACCCCCGTAAGTGACAAAACCATTCAGTTCAAAAGTACAGTACTTTGTCCGAAAGTAAGGATTAGCATTCACTCAGCATTGCAGTCTTGTACATTGTGCATTCATTCAAGGCATATACATATAACAGCGCTGCTATGTCTGCATCTCTAATAATGATGATGATGATAATAATAATAATAATAAGAAAATAATATCATAATAATAATGAAATAATAATCAAATAATGCAATAATAATAATCAAATCAATCAATCATCAATCTTTATTTTTGGTGCCCAGGAACAACCCTAGGGTCTTGGTACTGGTACACCATATACAAGCATAAAAAGAGTAAGAGAAATCAAGAAGCAACGTCATAAAAACGATAAAATATAAACTAAAATGCAGCAGACAACAAGCATACAACAACACAACTTGAGAAGAGTCGGCGCCAGAACAACCGAAGAAGTAAAAGGAATATATATGAAATAAACAATAAGGTAAAAATAGATAAAATAAAATACACATAATTAATAATAATAATAATCAAACAATCACATTCAAGGAGGAACAACAGAGTACACCATAACAACATTCATAAAAACAAATCCCAAGTGATATATGAAAGAAACATAAAATGCAAAACAGCAAAAAAAAAGGAAGCCTAGTGTTAGAAGCCATGACACCCGGCCAGCAAAAACGTTGAAGGCGCGTGAAAAATTGAAAATACACAAGCAAATACTCAATGAACATGACGGAGATAGATTATACACATAAAACAAAGGTTTTGTAACAAAATGTTAGGAAGTTTCAAAATGGAAAAACGAAGTTCAGCATTACAAGCACTGACACTTAAACCGACAGAAATTCAAGCAAACACAAAATCAGGAAAAGTGAAAAACAAACAAGCAAGATGATGATTTGCATAAAATAAATACGGAACAGAAATACGGCACATAAATGACATAAAGGCACTTAAGCTACAACAGTTTTCAATTCATTAGAGAACAAAGACAAAGAGCTCTGGAATATATCAAGACGATCGGAATATTCATTATATGCACATTGTATTCTGCAGATGGACGAGCGTCGTCTACTTAAAGCATCTGTTTCTGAAAGTTCGAAATCTTCGGAAAAGTTTGTTCGGCAAGTTGACATTGATAAGTGCCACCAAGTCATCACACAAAATATCACCATGAAGAAGTTTATAAAGAAAGATAATGTCAGCTCTCATTCGTCGACACCAAAGGGAAGGAATACTTTTGAGACAAGACATGCCTGCCGTTTGCGTCTTCTTGTACATGACGGAAACGGTGCCTAAAGATAGAAAGGAACTTATTTTGAACCCTTTCGATGCTGGTCACTATTGGACTTGCAAGTTCATTCCAAACAACAGAACCGTATTCAAGAAGAGGTAAGCAGAGAGCCGAATACAACTTTAAGAAAGGAAGAGGACCTTTAAACTCTCTAGAATACCTGCAAACACCACCCACACATCGAAGAGAGCGTCCGGTAATTTGTGCTAACGTGTTAAGAGAAAGTCAGAGAGAGTCAAATAGTACTCCCAAGTCCCGAATTTCGGTCACCCTCAGCAGTGCAGTGCTTGCTATTTTATAGGAGTATTGCAGCTGTTGAGTTTTCCTACTAGGAACAACTTTCGTTTTTGAGGGGTTCAAAATTAAGTCGTTTTTGGTGCACCAACGATGGAATGACACGATATCAGCCTGAAGAGAATTACAGTCCCGAACATTACGCACTTCTCTCAAGATTTTCATACCATCAGTATACAACAAAAAGAAGAATTTTGAATGGCAGAAGCAACATCGTTAATGAAAATGGAAAAAGAAGGGGGCCCAGAACGGAGCCCCTGGGGTACACCACTGGTTGCTTTGTACCTAAATGATGTTTGACCATTAACACTTACATAGCAATATCGCTCCTGGAGATAGAACGTATAAGACCCACTAAAGAAGCGTGAACATCTAACAGAATGAGCTTGGCAAGCAATAACGAGTGGTTGACTACATCAAAGGCCTTGCTCATGTCACAGTAGACCGCATCAAGCTGGCTTCTACCAACGACTGCTGGGACAGCCTGCTCCATGAAGCATGCGAGGTTTGTTGAAGTTGAGCAACCACGCATCAAGCCATGGTTATTAGGAATGAGGACGTGCTTTAAGTGAGAAAGACAAGACCGTATGAAGAGATAACTCGAATATTTTAGAGGCAGAACAAAGAAGCGACACTGGCCTATAGTTCATGGGGTCGGTTTTTGGGCCCTGACTTGAAAACAGGGAATACACGACAGATTTCCATGAGCGAGGGTACGTGCCAGACCGGAGACAGTATTAAATATTGAGGTGAACACAGGAACAAATATATTTGCATACGTTTTTAGAATTGCAGCAGGAATACCATCTGGCCCAGAAGAAAACGAGGGCTTTAGCCGCTTGATGCTGGTCCGCACGATGTTCTCATCCAATTGGAAACAAGCGGAGTTACCGTCCTGGTGACAAGAGACGCTGCCGTCATCACTACCGCCGCTAAGCCCAAACAAAGAAGAAAACTGACGAGCAAAGCAGTCGGCCCGCATCTGAAACCTCATCGCCGTTGGAATCCAGTAGACGAATAGATTCTTTCGTTGTACTAGATCTAGAATGAATGTACTTCCAGAAGGCTTCCAGCTAATGAGTTGCTTTAGCTTCAACTGACGCCAGGTACAAAGCATGATCACGCTTGTGCAATATTTTGCATAGGGCCCGTAGGCGCCGGAACTCCTGAGCGAACTGATTCGCACCAGAGCGCTTCATCTTTCTGTGCGCACGTTCTTTGAGTTTCAGGGCATCCCGCAGTTCAGAAGAAAACCAGTGTGGGAACTTGAACTTCTTTGGTAAATATTGCGGGATGTATTTCTTCATACCCAAAAGCACAATCTCAGTAAAACTGTCAACTTGTTCATTGACATTAGAGTGGTCAATGACTGTTGACCAAGGGGCAGCAGAAAAGTAGCCATACAGCCCAACGTAATCTCCCCGGGCGAAAGCGTAGCGAGGTTGCGCATTGCTTGAAAAACAGAACGGTGGAGCATTGTAGGAAGGCAACAGGAAATAGAAAGAGGAGGATGATATTTGTCGGGTATTACTAAAGCACAATCAGAGCGCGACACATTAACGCCATCGAAGTTTGAAAAGCACAGGTCCAGAATGTTTCCACTGCAGTTTTTTATGTGATTACGCTGTGCCATGGAAGTGAAAGACGAAAAATCTAGTAACCTATTACCCTTCTGTTGAAAGTGGTGGTTGTAGTGGGAACAGGTGAGGTGGCTCCACTGAACGCCAGGGGCGTTAAAATCTCCAAGGAGGAGGACCTTGAGGTCGCAATTAGTGAGCACCTGTTCAATGGAGGAGACTAACTTATTGAACGCGTCAGGAACTACATCAGGAGGAACGTAAAAAACACCAACTAGAAGTTTTTCAGTTTTAGAGATATGAATTTCGACCCATAAAGACTCACCTGCGTTTTCAATATCGCTACGTAGCACACACGGGAGAGATTTGTTAACTGCGAGAAGTACCCCGCCCCCCTTTTGTTTGCATCCCGTTAAGGCACGATCATTACGATATACATGGTAATTTTGAGGAAAATAATCATTGGATAGAATATCAGGGCACAACCAAGTTTCAGATATAGCTATTAACGGAAAGCAAGAAGCCAGAACATTACCAAAAAATTCAGTTGCCTTAGTTCGAAGACCTCGCACATTCTGATAAAAAACATCTAAACTAGTCATTATTCTTTTTCTGATGTGTTGCGCTCAGAGCTGTGAAGCATGCCTTCGCAAAACTTGCCTCGAAACTCCTTAAAGAGGCAGTCTTTCGGCCAAACAGCGGGGTCATTCAAGCGCTCGAAAAACTCTTCACTGACGGAAATATAAAAGGATGCGTACGTTTCAAATTTAGTTTTCAGTCGTCGGCAGTTCAAGGGCGAGACACCTAAGGTTAACAGATGGGCATTAAGACTAGCAGAGGTCGTGGACGGAGAAAGCTTTGAAACGAACATTGCTTTGGGGCGCTTCGGCTGCGGAACGACGACCAGTCCACATGTGTCCGATGCACCTACACATGCCCGGCTTCGACGCTTCTTCTCAACAGTAGGAGGGAGACAGTCAAGCACAGGCGCAGAATGCACCGGGGAAAGTTGGGACGGAGTAGGAGGCAGTGCAGGAGAAGCCGAAGACACCGACTGCAGCGGAGCAGACGTAGCCGAAGGCAACACTTCCTTGTTTACAGCTTGGGCAAAAGAAGGCTGCCCTGAGCAAAAATGTGACGCACTCCTTCCGGCAACACGGCGGGGTGGTGAAGTAGTTGGGCACGCAAGGAGCACACCTCCGCTCGCAAGGAGGCAACCACCTGCGCATAATGGGCGCGGTCACCCTCCCTCAAAACCCTGACGGAGACGGTCGAAAGCCTGCGCGTTTTCCCGGCGTAGGAGGTCGTTGTCCTCCCGCAGCCGGGCCACTTGGTCGCTGAGGAAAGAAATGCCTTATTTTGGTCCAGCGCGTCGATGAGGAGTGCGCGAAGACCGGCAGCTTCCCCTCCAAGGTCAACCGGTTGGGACGGCGGCGGCGGGGCTTTCTTGACTACTGCCGGCGAGTCTCGTCGAAGGGAGGGGGAAGGAGCCGTGCTTGCGGACGGGCCGATGTCGTCGTTGGCTACGCTAGGCCTAGCCGCCACGTCGGAAAGCCTGATTTTGAACCTCGATGCGGTCACATTGGACTTGCATATTGCAAACAACACTTGAACGGCCGAGCACCGAAGAGATCTCAGGAGCTGAAGCTCAGCGTCCGGCCATGCAACACACTTCGCGTGCACGCGTTTTTTACAGGAAATGACAGCAGCGGAGTCTGAAAACATTTTCTTGCATACAACAAAAAGAAGAATTTTTTACCGTAAAAAACACAGGAGCACAGAATACAGCAATCCTTGCTAGGCGCCATCTTGCGGCGCCTAATAATAATAATAATAATAATAATACAATATTATTCTTAATGTTTATTTTCTGCCTCAAAACATACAAAGAGAGACAGAGGAGCTCCAGAAAAGCCATCATGACGGCTTGACTAGACCGCAGTCCCCGGTCAGACGAGCAGCAGCAGCAACAGCAATGAACTGCGAAACCGTTAACAATAGCAAGAAGCAAAATTGCGCACGCCTATCTCCTTCGTGCGTTACATGACAAATGGGCGAATGAATAACACATTCCTCAATAAATAAATAAAAACAAACACATATTTAGAGCACAAACACGTATTTAGAGCGTAATGCTTTACCGAAAAATGCAACTGAAATACATTTTTTATACCTGCAAAGCAGTTCCCGGTGCGTAAATCTGAACAAATCAAAACCTTCACAGGTATACATGTTCAAAAGAGAAGTCAGAGCATATTTCAAGCCCTCCCAACCGGTATTTAGGCGCACTAGTGGAACAAACCAAGACTTCATTGTGTTCCAAAACCGTAGTTCGCCGTTCTCGACACCCCACTGAGATAAACCAGGAGCCACTGGTAAAGCAGAATAGGTAGATGGAATATTCGCCTTAAATAATTGACCGTTGCATTAACGGGGCATAGTGGTGGCGCGCTACACCACTATCGCCATTACACCGGCACCAGCGACGATGACGACGACGACGAAGTTGCTGGCGTACCCTGTGCTGGCCATCTGATCGCCATCTTGTAAATAATGCAAATAGATCCTTCGCCTTCATCATGGTTCGTCTCATATGCTCTGCCGCCACAGTACACTGAACAATATAACCCTACACTAGTTACCGTACCGCGTATACCGCGTATGACTTTGCCTTTTCATGAAGTTGGCTTGAGGGAAGCACAGGAGTCCTTCCTTTGACGTCTAGGTCACTACGATGCCTTCTCTTAATTGCCTAAGGGAGACTTATGTTAGGCCGATTTTTCCTGGGTCAATATTTTTTTGGAGTATTTCCACTATTTTTGCTCCTTTTAGTGTGGGTGACGTCACCACTAGCGCAGCGTGAGGTGGCTGCTGGTTGGTTTCTCTTTGTACTGGCTCTTTTTTATTGGTCGGTTCTTTCTCTTAACTTCTTTGATCAGTTCTTGTCTTGCATAACTTGGACCTTCTCGGTTGTGTTTGCTGATAGCCGTTACCATGCCGTAGATTTCCCCTTTCAATCGCTGGACGTCATCAGATGCTTTTAATGTGACCTCCTTCGTTTGGATGAACTCTTTGAGCAGTGTGTCGACTGCTTGCTTCAGACCTTTGATATTTTTAGTAAACGTCGCTATTTTCATAACTGCACCTATGAAACACTCATCACAGCTGATTATTTTTGTTAGCTGGTCACTGCTGTCAGCGCAGTGCGGAATGTCCGATGCAGTGTGCTCTCTGGTGGGCAGAGCGGGGAAATCTTTAGCTGTATCTGTTCCCCCCGGTGATTTTGGTTCGTCGACACTTCGTTAGAGGTTTTCACTGCGTACTGGAGTCTGAACTCTTTTCCGTGAATAACGCATGTTCGGAAGTTCGGGAGAGGCATTTGAGTATGTGTCGCTTAGCTGTGCGCCGTCATTTTGCTCTTGTCGCATTCTGATGAGGCTCTTTCATTGCCGCTGGTAGACGTTGGCCTAGTTTTCTTTTTTTGTTGGGTCTTCAGTTTGTTTCTTTCTGCGTTAGTTTTTTCATTCTTTCACTACTACTGACATGTTCTTCTCCTTTTTCGTCTCCACCGCAAGCACTACGCTTCTTTGTTTGGCCTCACGAAGGCGAAACCGACGTTGCAGCATGGGATCGGGCTTTTCTTAGCTTTTTTTTATTTCGGTAGCTGTTACAGTTTTCCGCTCTGTTTTTTTCTTCTCCTTTTGGAGACTTCCGGCTAAATTTGGAACCCAATCGGCTCTCCTCCGGCAACGATGTATTTGTTTACATCATCCAGTAAGGCTACGCCCAGGGTCCAGTTAGCTGAGAAGAGTAAGGCGTGTTTTATTTCCTTCTGCGCCTAGTTTAGCTCATATCGACTCGTTGATGTCATCGTAAGTGTTTCTGAGTCAACTAAAACCTAACACACGATCCTCCTTGCAGTTGTCATGTTTGGAGCTCTTGAAAATTTGACTCGATTGGTTAGGCATACCCGATAGCTGTCGCCTCCAAATATTTTTTCATCCCCTAAATCGTTTCTAGGTGATGTCCTTGGTGTACAGAAGTTCTCTGGTTGTTCCGCTTGCCTTGGATGCACGAAGGAAAAGCGTACGGCAGATTTGTTCTATCTGAAATACGTTGAATGCTGGAGCTGGCGTTCACCGCTGCTGGCGAGTTGGATCTGACGTCTGGAACGCGACACTGCCTAAAAGTGGGGGGCCAGGCTCGTTGACGAGTATTCGTAGTTTGGAGGATTCTTGTGAACCGGGCGAAGAAGGCAGCCACCGCGATGTTTCCTCTACTGAGAAAACCTACGACCTGGAATGGGCAAATAGCATGTCCTAGGTAGTCTTTTGAAGAACTAGATGTTTATTTCAATTATTCATTGCCATTAAATTACGAAAAACATCGATTTGTGCCTTAGTTCTCTCAAACCACACCCATCGTGCGACCTTTGCCACCTTTGAATGCTGGAATTTTTATTCTTTTCGTTGTAGATGATTTGCTTCACATTTCGTGACGCAACCTTGATTGCTTCAGAAAGGAGCCGGCAGACAGCTGTTCAGCCTGCTAGACGGAGGCACACAGAGGCAGACGGAGCAACGGAGCAGCCTGCTAGCACCTCTTACGGCGGACAAGTATTGTGCCGCTCACTGCCATGTGACTTTTCACTTTGACTTTTCACTTCACTACCATGTGCCGTTCTGCCATGTTTCAGCTGTATCCTTGAAAAGAGTCTAGGCGAATGAAGTCATCCAATTTTTCGCAGTAGGCACAAACCTCTCCAACGTTTTTTTAAATCACAAAAAGAACCCCAAACGCTGACTAATCGGGAGTAAACAAAATGAAACACTGACACTGACTGAGTGACACCGACGTGCCACCGCGCTTGGCGCACTGTCATTCGGCGCGGTGTGGCTTTGGCACCCGCAAATGACAAAGACAGCGCCCAGTCAGCCAACTGGTGGCCTGGTGTGAACGCGCCTTTTACGAGGCAGAGAAAAGCCAGGTGAGCTCCGTAGTTGCGGGCAGAAAGCATCGTAATTTCGCGTCGCTGAACACGCGCATGGCGTCCAACCCCAGAGTGCGCCTCGGCTTGTCACATGGCAGTGAACGGCACAATACGTGTTCGCCGTAAGCGGTGCTAGCAGGCTGCTCCGACCAATTCTGCAGACGAGGGAATGACAGTTTCCAAATGTATCGAATATGCACAGATAACGTCGGGTGCAAAGTGTGTCGTGGCAGGGAACCAAAATTGATGTGTGTAAAAGCAGCCACAAGGAGAACATTCAAACAGCTATGCTTGTTGGGACACATTTCGAAAAAAAAGTTAAAAAAGGTCAGCGCCAACATCACTCATGTCGGAAAAGGGAAATGGAAAAAATGGGAAGATATCACATTTGGCGGGTAAAATACAAGCTTCACTACATACAGTTTATATTTTTAAACAGCCTTTCCGAAATACCCAATGTAAATTGCCTTCTTAATTTGAATAACCCCCTGTTCCGGTCTCCATTTTTCAGTGCTTCCTTCAAGGACCTGGAAAGAGTTTCGGCTGTATCGATGGTTGCCAGTGCTGCAGGCTGGCAAAAGATATAAATTTCGGCATGATTACTCGACAATGCTGGAAGAAAACGAACAACTGCAGAAAAAATCTTGGTGGAGGGGTGTCCTTGCAGACTGCTGACCTGAGAAAATAAGCCAAAAAAACATCACGCTCAATAAAGTTACTTTTGCACATCGGTGTTCAGCTGCATCCTTGAGAAGAGTCTTTGCGAACGAAGTCATACAGTTTTTCGCAGTAGGAGCAAACATCACGAACGTTCTTTTCAAAAACAAAAACAGGACCCCAAACAATGACGAATTGGGAGTAAACGAAATAAAACACTCATATATGGTTGCCTTTCTTCTGGCAGACCATTTGTTCTGGGAACAAAAAGAGCTGAAATACGCGTGAAAATCTCTATTTATTGTTAGCAGCTGTCGTACAAGTGGCAGCATTCTTTGTAAACGTCACAACGCAGTTATCACATTTCTGTCCTTTGCTTGATATTAGATAAAGGACTCGCGTTTACGAAATCAGATCAATATTCAGCTGCTTTAAAATTTCAATTGTTTCCTCCTCCTTTTCTTCGAAACGATGGTGTGCTGCATGAAATGCCTGTCGCACGCACAACTTTTATTCCTTATTAAGGGCTTCTTAAAAAACGGCAACGTGACAGACACTCATTCAGTGACATGCAGCGTGGAGGAAGAATTTTGGGGGCGAAACAGCCATTTTCACCCGTTGAAAAATTGACAAGACACCTAAGCTTGCCTAAACGTGGGATTGGGAACACATTTCTTTTTAAATGCAGAGCATTTCTTTAACTCACGATGTCACCCGTTCTAGTTGTCCATCGTAGTCCGCACCCCTCCCCCTACACTATATAAAAAAAAATAATACACACCGGCGCCTGGTTTTGATCCCACGACCCTGCGGGCCTGGTGTTGCGGGCGGAACGTAAGGTACGAGACATGGTGTTCGACGCACACGCGCCAAACCGACGACGACAATGAAAGGCTACGAACGCGAGACCTCACCGTCCTATAGTCGGTACTTACAACACGACTCTCTACATCCACTACGACATCCACTAAGCTACACACATACAACGCATTCACTACCACACAACTCCCAAAACACTAAACGTTAACTCTACACCACCCCACTCGATCTACTCATTTACTCGAGTCCCGGGCCGCTGGGAATAGATGGGCCCAATTTTTTATGTTAAGATACGTCATCCTCTGCGTCTTATCTGCGCAGTTTTTTCGCAATTGGGACATTTTATGCTGTGTTTGTGCCTCTGTCAGGATTCTCTGGTCTGTAATCTTCGCGGACTGACATCTGGTTTTACCTGCAGCTAGTGCCTGGTTCTGTACTCTGCCTGCTGCGTGTTTGTATTTGTTTGCAGGTGCTTCTGAGGGGTGCTTTTATGGACGGACACACTTCAGAGCTGCCGCTGAGGTAGACATTTGGAAGTCGAGAGAGATCACAGACTTTCATAAAGGTGTTCAGCGGGCAATTGCGTACTATCCCTACCACCATTATTACCTCTCTCTGTGTTATTAAGTCGTCGTATGTCCTCTGTTACTAGCCCAACCATCCCTCTTAGATGTGAATGCGCTTTAACGTACCGTTGTCAAGAGAGAAGAGGCCGCGTGGTGACGGCCCCCAGTTAGCGGGCAATAAACGGAAAGAAAAAAGAACGCACGACCCACCCTTGTTTTCTCGCTTTAGCTCACATGTTGGTGCGAAAGTCCCGGTTTGATTAGGACCACTCGGACTGTTGGTTAGCCGGAGAATCAAGACTGCAACGTTGCCGGTCAAAAAAACTTAAGTTTAAGCGGTAGATTTGCCGTGGCCAAACTTCGAGGGTAAGCAACGAAGCTAAATTCGCCGTACAGTCTGGCCCACGTGATGTGGTGAGCGCTCAGTGAATGCTAGTCAGCCTTACGTCGTTCAACGTGGATCTCACCGCCTTGAACAAGGAGTTAGAGCCCCACCTTCCACTAGAATATATGGGTACAAAAACTCTGCACCACTGCTTGGATGGAGCAAAGACTGAATAGTGCCTATGCTGAAAACAACTATTGAGCAAAAACGTGCGGCTTCAGTTGAGCGAACTTCAGGAAATAGCGCAATGTCACTTGCCTGACTGGTTAAAGATACAACAGGCTTAAACGTTCGCCACGTAAAATAACACCATTTAGCGGTGACATCAGGAAACAGGTGCCCTCTAGGGAGCAGTTTGAAGCATCGACCACAACAAAGTTTTGACACAAATATAGATATCACATTATCCCTGCACCCTCCCACCAGAGAATGCCGTAGTGTCTGCAGCAAACTTGCCGACAACAAAAGCTTGCTATGAAGCTGCCAAAGAAATCTTAAAGCAAATATTTGGCGATGCTGAAAAAAATCAGAAGCCTTATTTATACCGGCTACAGTCCCTAGGAGTTTTTTCATTCTCCAAGACAGCAATTTTAGGAAGGCTTTATGACAAAGGAATGAGCCAACTCGGAGGTCTTACAGAATTGAACGTGCGACTACGTTGTACTCTTCCATGTTATTTGATATACTGCCGAGGAGCTTACCAAAGGGTAATATAGTAGACTACCAATTGAAGAACGCTCACAAACGATCTTTCTCAGCTGCGCTGCTAACAGACTCAGCCTGTTAGCGCCTGCAGAACCTCCTCAGTTTTCTGCCCCGCGAGATTGAATGCTGCGAGAAATGCGCCGCTATTCCTGGCAGTTCACGAGACTACATTATTGTCAACACAAGCCAAATACTATCCCGAAGAAACACCGAGTTCCAACCACGTCCGTCTTCCACAATTCAGACACTAGCAAGAGGTGGTGCTGCTTCACCGAGCTAAAAACTACAAGAATCTTGTCTCAGACGAAGATGAAAAGGCTCTTATTTGCCGTGAAGGCTGATGCTTTCGGTGCTTGCTGCGTGGACATAGAGCTTCAGACTGCTGCCAGAGAATCGCTTGTCGATACAACGGACATCACGCATCAACACTCTGTTTCACGCAGTCTTCTGAAGAGCCAACCCTTTACCAACACGAGGATATCACGCTGCTGACGCATCGGTAAAGTCTACCGCCGACGTGACCATGCTGCTACAGGCATTTCGAGTCTCGGCCGTCTCTAAGAAAAAAAGAACCTCTTACGAGGACTAATTGACGGTGGAAGCTTACAAAGTTTCGTACAAGAAGACGTGTCCAAGAATCGGATGCCACCTGTTATAGCAGAAAAAGTCGCATTGTTTATTAACACCTTTCGGAAATGTAATGAAGCTAGAAATAACTAACCGAATAAGCAAAACCACGCTCCGGAGCCAATAAAGCGACTAAAATGCACTTCAGAATCCATATTGGTACCAGCGATTTGCCGGAACATTCACGGAGACGTTATCAATGTACCTTATGTACAAGGGGTAATGAACTAAGGAGGACAGACAGACGGGGAATTGGAACAGGCTCGCGCAGGGCAATGGACAGTTGGCATCAGCGTGTTGATACGTGGTGATCAAATGGGGGAGGGTAAAAAGTAAGATGTCTGCCGACAGGTACCAACACTGGTCACCTAAATAAAACAGGGGACAGAATTAACGCCATTGTGTCAAAAATCGTGGAAGGCATGAATTATGAGGAGAAACGAACTGCATAAAATTGAGAAGGATTGGTCTAATTACATAAATTTGCGGACGGCTTTTCAACATTCCCGCCACAAGCTTTCTTTCGCAAACGAGAGATGGCGCCACTCGGCCAAATTGAAACTCACCTAATAGTACGGATGTCCCCCCATAGAACAGTCACGTAGGATTGAGCGGCGTCGTTCAAGGGTCAAGTGGGAGAGCCGATTTCCCTATCGCCAAAAAAAAACAAATCTTCAATATTTTAAAGCGCCTAAGCAAGGGAATAACAGTAATGCGAGAAGAAATGAACAGACTCACATAGCCACTGGCTAGATCCGGATACAGAAAAACCTACCGGCCATACCACCAACTTCCCGCACCGAAGGAAATCACATAAGCCCCATCATTAGGAAAGTGTATAAGGCAGCCGTAAAACTTGCAGTTTTTAACTCGAGACAAACTGAAAACAACTGAACCTTCAGGGTGACAGAATGTATATCAAGAGACGGTTTTAACTGGATGGAGAGAAAAAATAATGAAATTCGCCGGCAATGAATTCACTTGGGCGGCGCAGGACATAGTGAAGGTAAATGGTACAAGCCTTGGTCTTGAGGTGGACATAATAGGCAGCGGTTTCTTTTTGTTGTCGCTGTTGATGATGATGACGAAAAAGTCCTCATATTGGATCTTTACAATGCTTTTGAACAATCAAAGAAATCACTTTCCTGGGCCAAGGGAGTGGCGGAAAAAAAAATTGAGACAGGCCAAGGTATTGAACCCAAGCACCCCAGCCCCTTCCCAAGATACGAAAAGAATGGACGCCATCATTCACGTGTAAAGAATACAGTGACTCCGCATAAAAGCTTTACTTAACCAAAACCGGATCCAAACATACTCAAGCAATGCAAATATGACAGGATCAAGCTCATTTATCGTAAGTTGCAAAATAATGAGAGCACCGCGACGTACGAAAGTGCGAAGCAGAAATTGTCGTAGTTGACTACTCTGACAATCTTCTTGACAGCATGACCTTCCTACACACGGCAACGAAGCGGAAGCTGGAGCCATCTTCTTGGCAGTCGCACTAGCGGAAGTGTCGGACAGAAGCGTAAGCATAATTACAGACTCTCAAAGCGCATCACAATTTTGGCTGCCGGCAGGACACTTGTATGCTTCGCTAAGATACTCCCATCCAAAACGAAGAACGTTCAAGTGGACACCCGCCAAAAGAGCGTGGAAATAAACGAGGGAACGCCAAGGAGGCGTGCGAGCTCTCATACCGTGCTCCTTGCGACCGCGAATACCAGACTACCCTCCAAGAAAAAATGGTATGAAGGTCTCAACATCCGCCGCCTAGGAACACGATCTTTCCATATGCCACAAGGTGTCTCAATGCCAAAAACTGTCAAACTATGTGTCTGCAAATCTACGTCGGTGCGGATGAGAACATAAGACGTAAGCTTAAAACTGGGCTAAATTACGAGAAGCATCCACCCTCTTTCACGCGATCTAGCCTTGTCCAAGATATGCTTAGGCGCGAACATCTCAAACATTACATATTCCACTTCTATCGAGATATGTGAGGCAGCTTTGGCCAATTCTTTACTCATGATCAGTGCGAGCTGATTAAGAGGGCAAGAAAATAAGTTGTTTTATGTGTTTCCCTAGACTTGAGGTTCCACAATTGAGCTCTCTACCGTATGTTTTCCCTCTTTTCTAAACCCCAACTATTTCTTCCTCAACAAAGGTATTCACTCTCTTTTTGTCTCTCTCTCTCTCTCTCTCTCTTGAAAAAAAGCAATAACGGTAAGTACAGCCACGACATTAGAGAATTAATACTTTGGAACACCGACCCTGGCACCTTCTCGCTCAAGCGCACCAACACCCCAGGCGAAACCTATCTTGCTGACAGGTCAACTCACAGAACAGCAGGGGCCTCTCTCTACCTAGACCACGGCGATTAAAACGCCTTGCTACTTGTCGTTCCCTGATCGCTTACCTTTAGTGCTCGTAAAGGATAGACCTTCAATGTAGCCACTCCGTTCCAAAGTAGTCCCTTCGCGTCGAAGTACCGCTATAGCGCCGTACAATTTAAGACCAATAGGAAGATGTCCTCTGTAACTTTTTTCTTGCCGCCGCATTATCCTGACTTTTGCTTTGCTCATCGCCGGCGCCCTCTCTCCCTAAAGGCAGGTCCGGTGGTGATGTTTCCATTCTGCAACACGGGAGGCTCTCGTTCTCCACCCGCTGATGCTCGCGGGGTCGTTCACCGTGCTGACGCGCTGTAAGCTGCAAGAGTGTTCTTTATCCCCTTTACGCTCGACAGAATTCACCAAGACGTCGTCATGGCGCGTTTAGCTGGCAGACACTTTATTAATTTACGGATTTAAATCCTTCGTGCTCGTTTTTGCAACGCATGCGCACTCCATCCTTTGGTGTGCTTTGTGCGCGCGGACACGTAGACGATTTTCCCCAGCCATAGAAAACTTCGGTGTAAAGGGCTTATAGGGCGTCAAAACAAACACTGAACTTAGCACTTTTCGCCGAAATCGCATTAGTGTAGAAGGCTGCCAGCGCTGTAATCAAAGTGTGCCTGAACAAATCACCTGCTCGTGAGGAACTCTGTGAATCTCTTGTGCCAGTCATTTTTATCTGCGCGGGAAATTGCCGTGCCGCGTTATGTGCCTGGGCGGAGCCGCCGTTTTGATTACTGTGATCAAGTGGCCAAAATTTCACGTCGCGCCTGCATTTTCAGTAATCGATTCGACCTACGACATTTTCTTCCGAACGAGAAATTTCCTCAGGAACATGAGATTCAGTATTGTTCCTGGACACCTTAAAATGCTGTGTCCAAGAAAAATTTCTTTGAATATTTTCATATTTTCTTAAAACTGTGTCATATTTCTTTGAATATTTCATTTATTGTTTAATTACTGAAGTGTAATGGATATCACTCTCACAACAAAATATTTGTCTGTGTGAATATTGCTACGCTCGATTTTTAGGAAATATAAATCTTTTTCTTCATTGCGACGAATAGGGCGAGTAGGTTATTACAGAAATGAGATATTATAAAACATCGCCGTAAGGTCGAGGATAAAGGAAGAAAACATACAGAACTAGCACCGGACATCAACTGTACTTTTTGTTGCTTACCAACAAGTATCTAAACCGCATTGGCGCGAAACGGTAGAAAAACCGGGAGAACACTGTGACAAGGCCGTGTAGATACGTTCCGCGCTAGTAGCCAGTGCGGAACATATAATAGAGTTCTCGATTTTGCAGGTTTTACACACGGGGTCTTCACTACTCTTGTGTCCTCGTCTTTTGTGTCATTCTTAGCTGGCTTTTTATTGCTTCACACATTTTTTAACTGGACCTAGTTAGTACAACCACAAAGAACAAAAAAGACATCCTGAGAGAATTTCACTTCAAATGCAAGGAACCACAAATTTCATACAGTAATCTTACAAAAGAAGAATTGAACAGAGCATCGTGAGGCAAATTTTATTGGCTAAGAACGTAAGGTGGTTGCGGATCCTGAGCTCGCACTGTTGCAATTCAATTCATCGTTTTTTCACGTAATCTACAAGAGAGGTAACTGTAAGCGCTCGTTTCAAATCTATTGGACTCAGTTTTTCTATTGTGTAGAACTCCACAATCCTCCTTGGGTTTCTGAGCAGGAACCCATTGTCCGAGAAATGGCCCGTGACGTTGCCGGCGCTTAGCCACACAAACAGAGCGATTTTGTCAGTTTGAAGGTGCACGTCGAATACGTGCTTCCCGGGGCCTTTCGATGATAGCCTCGGCCCAGCCACTGCCGTGACCTATGAAAGAAAGACTGTCAGTAGGTTCAAGTTTACGGTGGCTGCTAATGAAGACAGCACAAAGGCGACAGACGTAAGAAACGCAGGAGACAGAACACGCGCTGATACAGGGCGGGTCCCGCATTCCCCTCCCTTTCTACGTCATTTGTCTTTGTACTGTTTGCACTACGAAATCACGATATAATATTTCATCAACCGATATTCAATGAACACAAATTTGAACTACAGAAAGAATAGAGTAAGCAACTGCCCAGTATACTGTGTGTGTTCAGCTACGTTATTGGTAATGTAAAAAACAAGGAGTAATTAGTATTAAAGCCACGCTTTAGTGTTCTCACTGATAACGTCTGGAACACAAAAACGCCAAAGTGAAAGAAAAAAAAATGATGGAAGCTCACAATAATGCGTCACACTTGAAGGTAGCGAAGCTGTACGCAACAGTAGTGTTTTTCCTCTTTTTGGCCTCATGGCGTTGTTTAGGCATTGCCGCTGCACGAGGGACCACAGCTGTTCGTCTTCCTCTATTGCACAATGTTCTGCGGCGCACGTGGCCTTGTGCCTTTCCTTCGTGGGACGCGGTGGTTGCGGTGATTTATTAAGAAAGAAGGGAAGAGGAAAGAGCTGGGGATATTGTTGAACTCAGTCGGGGAGTTCACCCTCATACAACCCAGTCCAGGGAAGAGAAGGGGGTTTGAAAGGATAGGAAGAGAGAAAGAGGAAAGAAGGAAGAGAGTGGGGAACAGTCTATGTAGCGTTCGTTTCGTCGTGGGACGCGCTTGTCGCGGCGGCCACGGCCTCCTCGCCTTCCTCCGCCACGTCACGCGCACGGGTCCCGCGCACGTTTCCTGTCCATCCTCGCCCATCTCTCCCCGCCATGTAGCCGCCGCTCCGTGCCGGGCGCTTGAGCTTGAGGAAGGGGGTGTGGTTTGACCTCTAGAGCTCAAGGGCAAAGCTGGTTACCTCACGAAGACTGTGCGAGGCAGAGTAGTGTAGCTTGCGCTACGAAAAACACTTCCCGTGGCCTGAACCGAACCTGGGTACCTCGCGTTATGAATCCGGCGTCTATCCGTTTGCCCCACTTCGACATGGACGAAGCGACCTGGAAAACTTAGACGACGACCAAACAATCAGCCGCGAGAAAGCTTCACGTTCCACCATCTTCGTCGTTGGGCAGAGGGGTGAATCGTTTTTTAAACTCAATCCTGCCATTGAAGAGGAAATATCCAACGCAACCAGAAACCTAAAAAAACTGCATAGTCACGCTAACTGGCCGTAGATTTGGTCGGCGGCCTGGAATCATACGAAGTCATTTTTTCGGCGTCACGGAGGCAGTGTGAGTAAAAAGCTTGGAAGTCACCAGTATAACGCCTTCTTGTTTCCCGTTTACCCAAAAGCCTGCACGTGTACTGAGGAGACTGGGAAAAGCTTCAAACAAACAAAATAAGTGTAAAGTCTGCATAATCGCTCAGTAACACAACGGCCAGAACTTTGCTTCAAGGTCCTTCGCGAATGTATTGTTTGGCTTTGTGAGTACGACAGTTCTCTTAAAGGCTAAGAATACAGTGAAACTTCACTTGAACGAGCTTCAAGGCGCCACAGGAAATTGTTAAAGTGTAATTTCATCCAACTTAAATCAGTACGTTGCAGCTTGTTGCCACAAGCTAAAGGAAGCATCTGGTGTTCAAACGATACTTCGGCCCATTTTTTTGCCATTCTTCTCGTTTGCAAGCGATACTGATTATTTACGACCATTTGTAGAACGAAGTCACCTTTTGCTCCACCTGTGCACTTTGTACTGCCGTGGTCACGAATTGAATCACTGCGCAAAAAAAAAAACTCCTAAACCTTTTCCGGCACAGCAGTCTGCTGGATAGGAAATGACTCCCCTTTATCCAAGCACATCAGTGCTTCTTTAGTTGAAAGTTTGGTGCTTCCTCTTCAAGGGTTCATTCTTCCTCTTCTTCTTCCTAAAGTAGTATGCTCGCTACAATGTCTTCTGCAATCAACGTCACGCATGCCTGAACCCGAGAGTCACAGGCGGAATAGTCCTCAAAGGGAAAAGGCATGTCTGCGCCCATATCTTCCGACGATTCCTTCCAGCCACAGTCATCAGCAGTGTCATGTTCCTCCTCTTCGAGAGTGGCGCCCACAGGGGTCCGA
>JABSTR010001930.1:42500-45048 GCA_013339765.2 Haemaphysalis longicornis | reverse complement strand
AGGCATACTCAAACTCAGGCGGACTCAAAACTCAGTCGGGATCACTCGGCTCAAACTCACTCAAGCTGGGTATACACGAAGTTGACCGCCGCCCTGTCTACGTCAATGAGCACCTTACGCCTGAAAACAAAAGGTTGTTCGCAAAAGCACTGAAACTGAAAAGGAAAACGAATGGCAGTTCTTATGGACTGACGACTGCTTAATCAAGGCAAGAAAACACGAAGACAGCAAAGTGCTGCGGATTCGTGATGAGGCAGACCTCGGAATATTCACTTACTGAAATAACGTGCCCTGAAATCGGCAATGGCATACATCGAAACTAATCAACTTCAATCATTGACTTCATCTATCAATTGTGCTGTTGCTCATTTCAGCGCACGAAGTCTTCCAAAACATCATGACGAGTTCTATTCCCTTTTAACTTCCATTCCCCATTCATTCGTAGCTATCTGTGTTTCCGAAACGTGGCTGAACGCGTCCGACAAGAACTTGTTCTCGTTTCAATCATATTGTCCTGAATACTGTCACCGCACTTCATCCAGTTACGGGGGATCAGCAATATGCGTTTTATCAAGCGTCAAGTACAAGCGAAGGGATGACTTGAATTTAAACGTAATAGATTGTGAGTCCATATGGGTAGAATTAGACCGCGGTAGTTCCAGTGTTACTGATAAACACACAATAATAGGTAGTATCTACCGCTCTCCAAGTTCTTCGGTTTCTAATTTTTGCTCCGAACTAGAAAGGATTCTTCATTCAATCTCTCTTGAAAACAAAAACGTGATAATAATGGGCGACATTAACATTAATCTCTTAGATGACACATGTTCGCACGTTAAAGAATACAATAACTGCTTTAACGGGTATGGGTTTGAACAACTGATTAACCAACCAACTCGTTGTGGAAACAATACAGGAACTATTATTTATCATGCCTTAACGAACATACTGTGCCCACCCGATGCTTTCATTATACGCGCAGACATCACCGACCACTACCCTATTGCACTCCGCTTTAATTGCCCCTACATCATATAGAAATAATAGATTCACCAAAACCGTCTTTGACAAAGCGCAATTTTTGGACCTAATAGCTAACTCTGACTGGTCGCCTTTAATGTCAATTAAAGGACGCCGAAGTAGCGTACACCATGTTTTTATCCATTATTACCGCATGTTTATCCTCCTCTACATCAGTCGTATCATGCCGAAAAAATATTCCTCGCACGAAACCCTTGGTTAACACAATCTTTGCTAAAGAGCATGCGTAAGAAGGATAACTGTGTACAGAAAAAACGAAAATGCAGCCATTTATTGTTACACCTAAAGCTCGCTACAAAAAATACTGCTACGTGTTTGGCGTACTGTTAAAAAAAGCCAAACGTGAGTACTACGAGAAACAGATAGCGCAAACTGTTAATAATGTTGGGAAGCAATGGCGCATAATAAATCTTTCTTGAATAATAACACAAATAAAAGCGCTATTGCTGAAATACGTTACAATGGAGAAACATTTACTAACCCTACCGATATTGCACATGCCTTCAGAAGATTCTTTTCTGTTCATCCCAACCTATCAACAACCCGTCGTCTTGATAACAATCGACACATTTAGCAGTCTTTATTTATCTTCCCCACGTCACCGAGCGAAGTGCGCAGCACAATCCTAAATATCAAAAACACTAGTCCTGGTCTCGATAAAATTTCATTGTTTCCATCAAAGAAATACTTGACTACATAGTCGGTGCTTTTGGGCACATTATAAACTTAGTTTTCAAGACCGGAGTCTTTCCAAAAGAACTAAAAAGGAGTAAAATTGTTCCGGTTTTTAAAATGGGCAATAAGACAATAATAACCAACTACCGACCGATCTCCATTCTGTCTTTTTCCAGTAGAGTCCTAGAAAAATTAATAGAAAAGCGTCTTTCCAGTTACCTTCAAAAAATTAACCTACTATCTCCGCGACAGTTTGGTTTCCGACCGGGATATTCAACTAACCTTGCTTTAATTGCTTTAACAGACATGATAAAATCCAAAATTGACGAGGGGAAATTTGTTGGGTTGGTATTTATTGATTTCACTAAAGCATTTGTACCATTGACCACAACATACTTTTTCAGAACTTAACATTTTATGGCATTACTGGACCTCCATTACAGTTACTTCGCAGTTACTTGATCGGGAGCAGACAGTTAGTATATCGGGAGTGCTTTCACCTACAACAGTTAATAACATTGGCGTTCCGCAAGGATCCATTTTGGGGCCAATTTTATTCCTCTTTATATTAATGATCTTCCCAACTGTTTATCATCCATCAATAATTGCCTCTTATATGCTGATGACACCACTGTTTCGCTTCTGATGTAAACCTAGATATTACTAACCTCACAGCTCAATACTGACCTTAAAAATCTAATCGACTGGTGCGAAGAAAAAAAATTATGCATTAATCCACATAAGACACATTATATGGTATTAAGCTCCCCTAACAGAGCCCGGTGTACCCTTTCTCCTGTTTACGTTAACACACATGCCATCTAGCCATCAC
>JABSTR010001930.1:0-37500 GCA_013339765.2 Haemaphysalis longicornis | reverse complement strand
TGATTTCATAAGAAGAAGTGGGGTGCCACGAGTTCCATATAGATCAAGTTTCCTAAAAAGCCTGTTGTGACTGAGGCGATCAAACGCTTTTGAGAAATCCACGAGAACACCAATACACAAGTCTTTTTTTTTAAACCACTTGAGAATTATTTCTTTTTGAGCGAGCAGTGCTGACTCCGTGGATCTACCTTGAAGGAAACCATACTGCTATGAGGAGATTAAACTATATTTGGAACAAAAATTCATGATTCGCTTATAGACTATTTTTTCTAAGCATTTGGAAAACGCGGGCAGTATTGAAATGGGCCTGAAATTGTTCATACTGTTCCTATTCTCTTTTTTCTACAACACTTTCCCTATAGACTTTTGCATTATTTTTGGGAAGCATCCGGTTGATAAGGCTAAGTTATATATGTATGCCAGCACAGGAGCTATGATGCCAATAACATTTTTGATAGGTACAATTTGAATGTTGTCTACATCACGTACACTACTGGTTTTAGGAGCTGAAAAATTAAGCAAACTTTGTGTTTATCCGTAGGCTGTAGGAATATATTACGAGGGTTTGAGGGTAACGATTGGAAACATCAGACCAAGTGGCGGGGGTTGGCTGGGGGGTTTGACTGACCATTAGGGCACTGGGGAGGAAGGCAAGGCGTGTACCATTAACGAACATTTTCCGGTGTGAAGGCAAAGTTTATTTTAAACTTGTTTATGAAGATCTGGCCACTATGTGGTAAGGGCGGAAGTTTACATAGGCATCCTGTAGGAGTAAGGTTTTTCAGTCGTTGGCGACCATCCATTTTGTGGCGATGAATCCGCAATGGCGGAAATGGTGTATATGAATGAGACGGTTCCTGGACTGAGACTATAGGAGTTTGAGTTAATGTACACTCCTGTGCGGCCGCATGAACCGCCTGGTTACCAGTCGAGTTCGGCTCGTGGCCAGGTAACAAGTCAAAGCGGACAGTGATGTGGCTCCGTTGAAGAAATAGCACTTGGTAGAGAAGTTCATGCACGATGGGTTATGTGGTGGTATGGGAGCGAAGTGCCTGTATGAGTCGAAGTGAAGGTGGGAAAGCCGTAGTAGTGTTATACAGGAGGGATGATACATGGGCGTTCAAAGCGCTCAGTTCTACTTCAAACCTTGTTAGGGCGCGGTCCATGATGCTGCAACATGTCGACAGTGCAGGAAGTTTGGGGCACGTCCATGCAAGGCATGGCATGGTCGCCCTGGCATCAGTGTATATATCGACTGCGCCTTCCTGCTGCGCCGATTGTATCTGGAGAATGTGTTGTCTACGCAACTGAGGGTTTCGTCGTCCACTGGGGTGCGAGTGCGGCGCCGTGATGCGGTCCGGTCATGTCCAAGGTGCGATAGGCACTGGAAATGTGCATGTTGTGGGGATTTTGCGTTCGTCCCATGCAATCAGTGATATTCCTTGGTGGGACGGCCGCTTGAAAGAGGCCTGTGTTTTGGCTTCTTCGATGATTGCTGAGACAGGTGAAAGGGGGACCGATTGCTCAAAACAGTGGATGGGGGTTTCAAGTTTCAAGTTTATTTTCCAACACCAGAGTGTTGGGGGTCGACCAGGCGAAACAGCGGTCAGCGATCACTCGAGGGGTGCCTGGAAGCCCGTAAAAACAGCAGCTGTTTGGCAACGTTGAAAAATGTACACACGCTAGTATATACGTGAAATTTGCCCATGTATACACATGTAAAAACACAACCTATATACGAAGAACTATGTATAAGTGTACACACACTTACGTATGTTCCAAGATAATAATAATCATGACATACATTACGTACCAATACGAAAAATACATAGACACAATAAACACAATTACGAAATATAAGAGAACCAGCTGTACCTTATCCAAGGCATGTGACACTCCACTGCGTGAAACAAAACGAAAGCAAAACAAACAACAAAAACCAAAACAAGAGCACAAAATTAAGACCGATTTAGATACTGCTGTATTATGACTCCACAGAAAAGAAGACTAGTTTTCAGTTTCTAGAGCCGAGACAGTCCGCTGATCACGCAAAGAGTGACCCTGTGTAGAACCTGTATGGTCGTCGTGTGAGTTTTATTAAGGTCGTAACGCAGTGCCCCGTAGTAAAAGTATTTACTGTGACGGCTCTGGCCAACGCCTGCGTGGCAGCTTGAGTTGCCCCTCCATATTTGTTAGAAAGACGCCGAATGTTTTGAAGGACGCCTTTCCACTTTTTCTACCGGTGCTATAGCCACGTGTTAGCGCTGTTTTTTGTTCCAATGGGCAGCCCTAACAACATTATGGGGTCTGTTGAGACGATTATCGTCGGGTTTGAAATTGTCACTGGAATTTCCTGTTAACCGTCCGCACGGACAGAAGAAAGATTGAACTGCTGCGCTGTTAAAAGGCCTAGAGCTTTCGGTGTGTACTCGCTCCTAAATTTCTGGAGGTAGGTGCTGATAAATTTGGTACAATACAGTGTAGCTCCAGTAGACAGGGATCTTGCGCTCCTAGATACGCGCAGCCAATGGCTCCGCTCGGCGGTACCTCACGTCGGTGTTTTAGCAGCTGACGCCAATGTTCCGCCAAGTACGGGCTAGGCGCCATTGGTTTCCTGTCGGCCGTGCTTGCGTCTGTAGGTCAGTTCTGGAATAAGAGAAACGAACGTTTGAAGGCCAAATATGGTAGAGAAGAAATTGTCTACTTTACCACCGGGTGGAAGATAAATTTTCCTCTTCCGCACAACATTCTTCGTTGGCTTTACGGTTGTTTTAGATAGACGAACCTGCGCTACGACGTAGGCGTTTGCAACAATGAACATTGCCTCCAAAGAACTCGCGTCAACTGCCACCAACACACGCTGAATAAACAGGGTACGTCGCGACAGCATAACACAAAAGGAAAAGCTGCTTCTGAATGTAACAGCAGAAAAACTTTCATCTGTATTGCAACATGCCTCGCGGCTCTAACGGTCCTGCCCGTAGAGCTCCGCCTGGTGCATTAGTAGTGCTGGTAGTCCAAGTGCCGCGTCCCCTGTACGCAAACGTTTACTGACCTCCTGCGCCAAAAACAAGCAAAAACTGGGGCTCATTTAAGAGATGCAAAGGTAATTTAGTTATGTCGTGTTAGAAGAACAAAGAGAGAGGGCGTGATAAAGGCGATTTAGTGCCTAGGTGTCCTGCAAGACGAAATATCCAACACTGGGCCTTTCGTTACGGTAGATTTTCTCGTTGGATATTAAGGCTCGACTGGATCTTCTGAGTGGGTGAATCTTTCATTGTGGTGGATATTGCTGCTGGATCGAACCATTTGTGTCGGTGGATCTTTCATCTCTTTGGATATTGGTGCTCCTAGTAATATATGAACGTCTCAAGCACTACACAATCACCTTCAGTGACTAATTTAGAAAAAAAATAGTATCGAGAATGTCGGCGCTTCAGGTGCGATAATATAACTTCGCTGAATAAATAAAAAGAAATTAACTGGAAATGTACTTTCAGAACTCCCGCTCCACGTGGCCAGGAAGGATATATAGGAACACCAGGTTCACCAATTAAGATAAAATGAGTAGCTTACGAGATATACGCTATCCCTCTTGTTCGAGTGGAGAACGCCCGCAACACACATTTTGGCGGGTGCGCTGAGTTCGCCTCTACGCCTATGCGTGCGTGTGCGTGTGTGCGCGCGAGCACGCGTGCGAAAATTTTAAATTTCCGGTTAACAAGAACGCGTCAACCACATTTCTAAAACTAATTGTTCGTTACAACGAACCCACGTTCTTTCCCCCCGCAGGCGTTATATAACTTTAGGCAGGCGTATCAGAAAACTGGGAACATTTTCTTGTTCAAATATGCACGTTGCTATATTTGTGTGTAATTTAGATGGCTTTGCGGGAGTGCACAAGTAGCCTTTATAACATTCACGTAATATCACACTTTCCATGTGGGAGCCTCAATATGTATAAATATCAAACATTGCTCCATTTCATAGTTCCGCCTGTGGATGCAACGCACGACGGTTCACAATACCGGTCTCACCACTGTGAATAGATAAAGCCTGAGAGTCCTTGTTTTCTTCTTCCGTGATTATTGCACTTTTTAGAGGAACTGAATAAATTAAATGAGGGCGGGACGTTGACCTGAAAGGCTACCATGCAATAAAATATGTGACCCTTCGACGAAAGCGTTCCCTTTGTGCTTCAATTTCCCAGCCGTAGATAATTACGGTGTTGGAACGGCGGCACGGTGAGTGCCTATCTGTTCAGTTTTTTTACCGCACTTCCAAGATAAACATTCGCGATTCATTTTCTCCTTTACTAGTACTAAGGTAAAAAGGGAAGGCAGATATTTTATGGTAGGATTGGGGCGATGTCAATGGCGGTGTCCCTGCCGAACTCTGCAATGGATTGTCCGGTTATACTCGCTCCCTTCCGGTGGAAAAGTTTTTACTTGCCCTTGCTGATTTGCGTTAACGGTTCTTTTGTTTTATTTTTCTGTTGATCTGTTTATTTGGTATTTTTGTTCCGTGAATGCTCACTCCTGCCATAGCCCCAAATTGGGGGCTGCAGTAGGTGTAAATAAATAAATAAATAAATAAATAAATAAATAAATAATTAAATAAATAAATAAATAAATAAATACGTTTTGAGCCGTCTGGTGGACATGTGAATACGTATTCGACAGTTTATCGGATGGCGATACCTGCGGGAAAAGTGTTAGCGTTGGTCTTGGCCGAGGGGTTTGAAATACCCGCCAAAAGTTTCAAGTTCCCAGACATGACGCAGAACGAATTTTTTTGGATAGCAGGAATCTGGACTCCTAATAACAGGGGTGACCATGAACATATACAGACCACGTGTGATGTCGTGCCATCGACATCACCTTGTAATAAAAGTTCAATCACATTAAGGGACACTGAAATGATTTAGAAACATTGGGGCATTGCCTGCTCAAATCCAAGTTTATAGCCCCTAGGTCATGTTTCGACAACTCAGGGTACGTTTTCGACAAGTAATTTAGTAAAATATTGAAATTAAAAGTGCTTTCCTACGCTCTGCATTTTCCTTGCGATTTTCTATGACATTTCGTGAGAAGCTTACGCTTGCAGCCTTAGCTTGACTACGCATACTAAGCAGTTGGCCTAACCCCCCGCCATCCCCCCCCCCCCCTTTACAGTCAGTTTGCCGGCCGTGGCGGTTCATCGCAGTTCCTTCGTTCACACAAAGTAGACGTGAAAAAGGTTTTTCCGTATTATGGGTGTTCACATTTTCGGACAAAGCAATGTTGTCGTATACTTCTTCAAGAATTCTGCTAAAGTGATTTGTACTAGTGGAGTTATTTCAATAACAACAGCGCATTTTCCGGCGCGGAGCGGTTCCTCCTTGTTTTGTATTTCTCGTCTCACCGCGTGAGCGCTCCGATCGGACAATGCCCGCGATGTCTCGCTTCTTGGTGACGTCTGCAACACCTGGTTGCGCGTGTCTGCGACGCCGATACCACTGCTTAGCGAGCATCGCTTTGGGGTAGGCCGTACGACTTTGTTTCTTCTCGTGCGGTTTTAACAGAAGAGTTGTTTAAAGGGACCCTGAAACACTTTCAATAAACGCTTGCACTCTTTCCTTCGCGTCTGGAAGCATTGCGAAAGCCATAGTTATCGCCAGCTAGGAGCGGCCCTGAGTGATTTTTTGTTGCACCAAATGCGCCTTCCGTTACTGCTTTATATTGTGGCTTTATTTTTAAAGTTGCTATACAACTGAAGAAAAACCGGCGAACAGCCGCTACATGGCCTCAGTGACGTAATTCGGGCCGTCGAAGAACGTCAAGACCGGGAATAAGAGAAAAATCTCTTGAACGAGTTTATAAGTTATCTGATGAGCATAGAGCAGTAATTGCTCGCTGAGGTGCCTTGCGACCCCCCTAATCTAAGTACTTTAATTGTTGGGTGACGGCATTCTGCAACCATTTAGGATTTCCAAAAAAGTTGCAAAAAGAGTGGCGGGGTCCGTTAAGCTTGAGTTCCATCAGTTCCTGGAATCGTTCGAAACTAGGCGCAGAAAAGTGGAGAGGAGTGAAATGCTAGGCTAAGAAATATGAGAAAAAGTGCTAAGGAGGCAAGCAGCCTACGAGCACGCGTTTGTAGTGCACGTCTTGGCGCAGATAAATACGGGTGGTAGGCGCGCGTCTCCGATTGGGTGAGCGTAGTGATGAAGTCCGCTTGGCCGTGCAGGTTTCCTCCTAGTTGAAGAAGACGGCGTGCAATCACCGAAATTAGTGTTCAATCTTCTGATAAGATGGGCAGACAAAGAAAAGCGAAGTTAGAGCTAGTGTAGACGAAAACTTTTGCTCTTTCGTCAGTCTTCGCATCTGAATTGTGAGGGTGGACAATATTTTGAATTTCTCATTCTGCTAATGAATCTCGCATATTCTCACGGCTGGAAAAGCTGACGATAAGAATAGGCCGGGATTTTCACGCTTCCACACCACGCCGCTGGATCGCGAGAAGAGAAAGCGACCGTGTAAGAGATGCCGTGCGGGCGCGGCGACTACACGTGTTGATATATATGGGGAGTCTAAAAGATGTGGGCGAAGGAATAACGAATAGCCCCAAACGTTTAAGAGTGAGCACGTACATGCGTTCGGAAGCGACGTCGCTTTCAATAAAGCTTAATTGGTCACTTGTTAATGTCAGTATCGAGCTTGATCAGTGTTGTGGTGGCGCCTTGTACGCGCGTACACCGCACAGTATTAGTATACCGCTCCGTTATCGCAGTCGGTTCGACATATTTCAAACTGTAACAAAAAGCCGCCAAATAGTTCCACGATACGGCGCACGGCGTTTTTGAGCATGCCTCGGGCACTCTACACCCTCCTGCAAACACCGAGAAACGTCCGCCCGACCCTGCGTTTCTGAGACAAGTACACCCTATCCGATTTTAGGAGCCGCATCGAATGAGTAGTCTGCGTTTTGGCGCCGCGCTGGCCTGTTTGCTCGGCCCTGCAGATAAATGCACAAAACAATGAATCCACCGTCCATCTTTTCCCTGATGTTAGAAGTCTTTTTCTCTGTATAACGGCTGTTCGTTCAATTGTTTACGTGCTCAGTGCTCATTAGCGATATGTGGCTCGTGCAGTTGCCGGCCGCGGCCCTGCATACATGTGCCAAAAGCCTACCGTTTGTCTTGTTTAAGTTAATGGGCGGAGACTGTCACATACTATATGTAAAGAAATACCAATTTTGCAAAATGCACGCATCAGTATTTCCTCCTGGGAAAGTACACTTGACTTTTATTTTGTTCTAAACTAAACAAATCGTTTGAATAACTTAAGGATGTATTTAAATTCTAAACGGTACTTCCACAGTTCAAACAGAAAGTTTTATTTTGAAGTCTCAAATACGGTACGCGAACCATGACACTTTAACAAGAAAACAACGCCCTGCAGGGATGTGATCCCGCCACGTTGAAGGACTGCGGGCGACGGATGCGAAAACTGCCCCAAGACAGAACGTGTGGGTTTGGGGAAATAACTTAGGCTGGGGTTTGGGCTAGTTGGCTATACATCACTTGAAAAGAACAGCGCTTGTGCTGTGCTCTCTTTTTTTGCTCTCGTCCACGTCCTTGCGCCGTTTTTTCAAGTTGGGGAGTAATCTGTATACTAGGTGGAGGACCACCCGTATGATTAAAACCTTTTCTGGCTGGTAAAGGGAACGTTTCCTAAATACCGCTTGCACAGTAACGTTACTTGAAGCCCCACTATAGATGATCAAAAGCAATTTCGATTCTTCGGGAAGAAAACTGATCGCAAATTCCTGCCCTTTTGCGAATTCGTGTTCGCCGTGCTGGAATAATGCTTGCCATACGTATGTTTTACGCTTTACGCTAAACCCTTTGGTCAATATTGGTTCCTTCGTACTTAATCAGGATTCCGTAACTCTTCTTCTGCAATTAACTGACCTAATTTATTCCCCAAGAATGTGCATTTTGCTGCTTCGTAGAAACGACGCCGCTAAAGCTGACGGCGGAACCGTCATAAGCCAACATATGGATTGCATTAACGCTATGCATGGTTGAGTTGTAGGGCCGTCATGCAAGTACTAAGTTTGTTGCACTCCAGAAACTAACAAAACAGAGCTGCATTCATCAGGGCACGAATCTCGTCGGCGGAAGTTTTTGCTTCTGTGTCGGTTCCTGACGAAGCGTCGGCAGACCGGTCGGCCGACTGGTTTTGTCGGCGTCTTCGGTCGGGGAGCAACTCCCACTATGCGGACTTTCGATCGGCCTACGTGTTTGTGTCGACGTCGGCGTAGTGCGCCGAAGCGGTCTGCAAAAACGAAAATCGGTGTCACCGTTCCTCGTCGTCGTGTCGCGTAGTGTGGCTGCGCGTCGACGTCTAGTAGACGATGTTTCCCTTCACTGGAAGTGGTAGAATATGCCGTCCGATAGCAAGATCCTTGCTTTGTGCGGCACATGGGAGGATCAATAACACGCATGTTTTTTTTCTTGTCACTTTCAAGATTTCATACAACTTTGAAAAACATTTTTGGTTTCATAGCCTAAATGGCGGCGTCCAAAAATTGTGCACCCTTCCGTCAAACGAATGTGAGGATTGAACTCGAAGGTTTCTCGCTACGGATTCGTTGGCAGTCGTCTACGTTTTTCGAACATAGCGAACTGGAGCAATCGGATAGACGCAGGCTTCATAACACGAGGGACCCACGTTTGTTTCCAGACACCGGAAGCGTTTTTGTTTTTCACTTCGGCGTTTGCGCGTTATAAAGGCCATCAATGAGAACAATACAGCTTCGATTTAAAAACCCGCAGGGAATGGTGGGAACGGGGCGGTAAACTTTGCAACAAAAATTTTAGCTTTCCGGTGCGAGTAAAAAAGTTGTAAATGGCACACATGACGTTGACGCCCCAGCTTAACTATTGCACTAGTTCGTTTAGTGTGCTAAAACGCCTTTCAGATTGCCTTTATACTCATGTTTGTGGTTCTGAGAGGGTTGGGAATCTTACAGTAGTCGGGATTTTACGGCTGGGGGCTGACATGGACTTGTCGTCTTAGGCTGTCGGGCGCTGAGGGGATATGGTATTCCTGTTTTTGCCTGAAGTATGGAGACTCGGCCCTATATAATTTACCTAGTAAGGTACACTGCCGGCTTTGAACACAATAATCGCATTCGTTGTTTTGCTCTCCCACATGACTTTTAGTGTCGGTGAATTTTTTTTGACAAATCTACGGCTGTCGTCCTCCACGATGTAGTAGGGTACATCATTGATCTCCCAAGTTTTAGTGTTGTGCGAGGGACAAGCGTAGGCAGCGGTCACCTCAGTGATAGGTTCCAAGTAGAATGCCGGTACATTATTCTGTTTTTCCAGCGGGCAGCTTCTTCGGAGGGCTGACAAGACTATTTTCTTGGGCGCTGAGCGAAGTAAGTCGTTTTGGGCTTTGTCGGGGCTCAACCTGCAGGAGAGAGAGAGAGAATGGTTTAATGATACTGACGAGGTTTGTCCAGCAAAGAGCCTGACATGCTACGTCAGGTGAAAAATGAAACGATTGAAAAAAGAAGAAAGAAAACAAGAAAAGAAAAATAAAACCAAGAAGGGGAGATAGAAAGAAGGAAAAATCAGAAAAAGAAAAAGAAAAAGAAAAAGAACCTGCAGGCATGCAGCACGCTGCCAGCGGGCTGCCCGTCGCCAAGTCCTGCAACGTTGGGCCCGCCCAGGGGTCTAGGGACGATTATCATTTCATCCGCAGGGGCGGTTGGCACAGGTGTTGCGCTGGGCGGTTACGTTGTCTTTTAGCAAGGTGCGGTCTTTTAAGCAGCAGTGCCTGCTTCTGTCGTCGTCGCTGCCATTTCCGACTTTAGGCCTGACCGGGCAAGCGCCTGGTAACTGCGTGTGTTAAGGCTGATCATCGAGCAACTATATCGTCAAGAAAGATAAGCTCATCCTCAACCTGTGCGGTTTGCACTTCCGGTTGTAAAGGAGAACGTGGAGGGGGCAGGAAGTTCCCCAGTTCTCGTCTCGATTCGATTTCTCAGTTGTGCCTGGTGCTCACCCCCGGGACCCCGGCGGGGCTGGCCGCACCGAGTCGCTGGTTACGCTTACCTGGCTGTAGCGTGACCATGGATCGAAATGGTTCTACATAGGCGTCTGCTGGGTTGATAATCTTGGTAGTGACTTGCCCTCATATCAGGTGAAGGCGTGGGCAGTTGAGCGGAGTACCCCTTAAAAGGAAGAGTAAGCTGGTCGGCCGCCCAGCATCGGTCCCTGGTGCGGTAGGTATTATTTATGCTATTCCTGCTAACTTGACTGTCAACAAATTTTTCCAGTGAACAGTGCTGCTACATTTACACGCCGTCCTGCCAAGTTTCATGCCATTTTGTTCAGCCGTTGGCTGTCAATTCTTTACCGCTGGTTAGGAAGGTACCACCCTGACCGGCCATGGCTGCCGCCATGGTGACGGACAACCTTTTATCAACTGAACAACTGACGGATGCAAGTAAGCGCAAGTGCAGTGACAAGATTTACGATTACTTCCCAGGAGCACATAGCACATAGCGGAGCACATAGCACCGATGACATTGGAGGATAACCATGTAGTGGTGCATGCACTGCAGGAAGCCGCCACGCCCCCACACACGGAGCTTGCTCTCGATGCGAATAGAGAAATTTGTGGCGCTGCTCTCTCCTCAAAACTTCACTATCTCTGCTATGCCACCACGTGGTCTGGCAGCCGCCATTGCCAAAGTAGCACGGCATCCTTCATTGAACGTGCTTACATCGACTCATGTTGACCTTCGCCGTAAGTTGAGGACAGCAGCGTTATATAATGAGACTCATGCAACGAACCTGTGCGGTATGTCTTCGAATACTATTGATAACCGCACAATTGAGTTCGACACTCAGCTGCTTAGGTCACGCGGCTGCTCGCGAGGAGGGATCCGGATGAACCCGACTAATACAGATGAGGACCTCCGAGTTCACAAAACGTGTGGATCGGCGAACATCTCTCACATAACGCCTGGTTGTATAACTACGCTGTGTTCTTATTCAACGCCAGCGATCATACGAAAATTGTGAGAAAATATTTGGAATTACCTGCCGTCAGAACCGATGTGCCAGGAACGTTGGTTTGGTACCGAATTCACAAGAAAGGGAGCCCCCAGAAACACTGGCCGAACACGCCTGTCTGAGCAACCTTCGGAAGAGGCCATGAAAATTAGGTCGGCTAAACGCTGCACCATACTGTAATTTATGTTTATGGAAGGACGCACAGAACGTGTATCCGTATGCTCTACAAAGAGCAAAATCTTCTAGCAAATGTGGTAGCTCATATAGAACAAACTGCGCAAGCATGCAACTGACCCAAAACGACAAAGAACATACCACCTCTCAATATTGATAGCCGGACCGTCCTTCCGCCACTAGAGAATAAATTAAATTGGATAGCACTGGTGCAGAAAACATGCAACCCAAATGTAAGAGTGAGGTTACGTTCGGACCTTCGGTTGAAATGAGTGAACAGTCGGCAGCCTCTACGTCGACAATAGCTTGGGGGAAGCAAGCTTCTTGGGCCAAAAGGCCACAACGGCAGCCCAGAACACCACACCTGCCCGACAGCATCAAAATATTGCACCAAGAGATCGCCTCCAGCCACGCCATCTGGCATCCCTCCAGAAGTGACATTAATAAGGTCTTGTGGAGCAGAAGATGGATAAAGAAAACCAAACTAGCCACTCGTTTCAGGATGGCCTACAGTCTCAAACATAGACCCCACACTACGGAGCAGCCTTGGGATTTGCATGCACTGACCTTTCCACCCTAGTGAGATCCATAGATGAATGAATGAAAGAATTAATGAATAAATTCATGATTTCCTCTTATACACATCCATGTATACAGGTATTTGCGTATAAAATGGCGGTTCCAAGGAAAAAAGCTGCACTAGACAGCTTGACTAGCTGTTCGCCCCATCAGGTGCAAAGCAAAGACAGGGCGCTCAGCACTTCAGACAACAAGTAAACAAGACAAAAACACCAAGTAAAGACAAAAAAGGGGCCGTGATACTGCACAACCAAAAAAATCCAAATGAGTCTGTAGTCAACTTCTCATCAAACTAATAATATCTTGTAGATTGGACATGGTATTTACGTTCGATTTACACAAAAGGTTTAGCAATAAGGGTAGAATAAAAGACATCTGTGAGCCATAATTTGTTCTGGGCACACTAGAATTCATTGGTCGAAGTTTTCGTCTAGGATAAGGTAGATTTCGTCTAGTAAGGTTTGCAAATTGAAGAAAACTGTTTTGCTGGTGCGAACGGGCAGCTTTTCTATAGGCCATGAATAAATAGATTTTTTAGAGAGTTAGAATACTGAATTTTTGTAAGCTATTCAAGGCGGGGTTCATGGATTAGTCTATATGAATTTGAAAATTGCTCTCAACGCCCTTTTTAGCAAAAATAAATATATTTTTTTATTTGTCTGGGTTGTCAAGCCCAATACAAGTTGACAAAATTTTTATGAGGCACAAAAAGAGAGTGGTATACGATTAGTATTTTTACCACAGTTGGCATTACGAATCTCAGTTTTGATAACGACCCCAATACGGAAGATAGCTTATTTATCACATAGTTCACGTGAAAGTTCCAATTAAGTGAATTAGAGAAATGTATTCCTAAATTTTTAAATGACGATGATGGTTGGGTTTTCTATGGCGCAAGGCTGAATAAGGGCCAAGAGCGCCAAAGAGGAGTTATTTAATGGTTCATGAGACTGTAAATACTAAAACCTGTGAGTAGAAGTAAAAGTGACGCAAAACAAAAGACAATGAAGATGGCTGGTGTATAGCGCCAGGATGATTACACGTGATGTGACAAGAGCTGCAGAATTTTGCCTTAGCGAAAAACTTAAATACACGTTGACGAGAAAACATTGCTTCGTCGGCTAAAAAGTACGATGGGTGCAGTGGAATGTGTTGTTTGTATAATTCAGCTAAATGTTTGTGTCGTGTTATGTCAAGTGCCTTGCATGCGATTACTATGTAGACTACGGATAGGTCCTTTCCACACCTGCTACACATGCGTCGCGAAGATCCAGTGAGCAGGTGGGAGTGCGTCACATGTATATTGCCTATCCGCAGCCTAGCCAGCGCGACTCACACAACAGGGTGTATCAGTTGTGTGAGTCAGTCATGTAGCGTCCCAGTTATGGTTTTATTACGTGTAGTTTGTTGTCTGTTTGTTTACTGCAGTGTAGTTGCCTGGTGTTACGAAGGTGTCGTCTGATGTGTGTCTTTAGGTCGGTGTAAGGTACTGTTTTTATGTAAACTGCGGTCATGACATTAGCAGCTTCAGCCATTTGATCAGCGGTCTCATTGCAAGGGATCCCACAGTGACCTGGTACCCAGCATATAGTTATTTCTAAATTTGCAGCGCATGCATTAATTATAACCTTTAAAAAAAGATTGATTACATAGTTTTTAGAGGACCTTGCTGATGACAGTGCCTGCACAACGCTTAGAGAATCTGTGCACACGATGAACTTGGGAATTTTATGTTTGAAGATGTGAATTGAAACGAGTAAGATGCCATACGCTTCTGCCGTGTAAATACTGTTATGAAAATTTATTGTTTTGCGGACTCTAAAATTTGGTCCGTGCGCTGCATAAGAGACATCAGAACAAGTTTTCTACGTTTCGCTATAGAATTCTGCGCACCTGTACTTGTCCTGCAGGAACAGGAAGTGCTGCTGCAGAATTTCACTCCTGGGTACCCTAATTTTTTTCTACTAGTGTGAATGATAAGTCGCATGATATAGGACGTAGATGCCATGGTGTAATAAAATTATGGATACGTGTCTTGTGCGTGTCTGGCAGAGGGACCGTGAGTACAGAAGCCTCCTCTCTTACTCTGAGAGAGAAAGGTAAGGAGATAGATGGTCAGTTTCAAAAGAGTTGTAAATTTTATGTATCGTTCATAGTAGGATTAAGATAATGGTTGGTGAGAGATACGATCTTAGATGCATAAAGCAAGTCAACATACTCCCATTGATGCCCTAGGCAGCATTTGTCACACTCGACATGCAGACTCTCGACAGGGCTAGTGCGGAAAGCGCCGCATGAGAGGCGAAGTCCAAGATGCGGCACGCACTGGGTCGAGCATTTTAACGGCGGTTTTCGTGGCTGACCCATACACGATCCTGCCGTATTCAAGCCGAGACCCTACCAAGGCTGTGTAAAGGCGCAACAGGGGTTGTTTGTCGACCCCATAAGATTGGTGTGAGAGTACTTTAGGAATGTTCATTGTTTTTAAGCAGTTGTATTTGAGCTGTTTGATTTGAGGAATGAATGTAAGCTTTTCATCGAATAAAATTCCTGAAAAACTTGTGCTCCGCCTTCACAGGAATCGGCACGTTCTTAAGAGTTATGTCTGGGTCTGGGTGGACCCCACGATTCCGGGAGAACACAGCACAGTAGCTCTTTCCAGTATTAATTTTAAAACCATTCTTGTCTGCCCAGAGGGCAAGTTTCTTGACGCCGACCTTTATTTGCCGTTCGCAGATGGACATATTACATTATTTAAAGGATATCTGGGCGTCGTCTACATACATGTACTAAGAAATTGCAGGTGGCAATGCCTTTCCAAGAGAGTGCGTCTTAACTATAAAGAGCGTGTAGCTCAACACTGTACCTTGCGGCACGCAATTTTCTTGCACATGAACCTTTGACAGTGCACAACCAACTCTGACGCGAAAGGTTCTTCCGACAAGTAACTAGAGAGGGTGTTAAACATATTACCAGAAACAACCCGAATGACTTGTGGTCACTAAGGATCCCATAACGCTAGGCGGTGCCATAGGCCTTTTCGAGCTCGAAAAACACAGTTAAACAGAACTGCTTGTGAATGAAGGCATCCTTGATGTATGACTCTAGTGCCACAAGTTGATCGTTTGTGGATCGCCCCACCCTGAAGCCTGCCTGGCAGCTCTCGAGAAGACCGTTGTACTCTAAGAAGTACACGAGCCTGCGGTTTACATCTTCTCAAGCTAGCAGCAGAGGAAGGGTCCTTCCCTTCTTTCAAGAATGCTACAACTATGGCATCCTTCCAAGACTTTGAATGTGCCCCGCAAGCCATATGTGGTTGAAAAGATGGAGTGTAACGAGATTGTCTGTGTGTAAGTACTGTATCATTGTAGATGTGATGTTGGCTGAGCCTGGAGCTCAGGGTTTACACGTCCTCAGAGCACCCCTCAGATCATGAAGTGTGGCTGATCTGTCGTTGTCATGTAAAGGCGTCTTTTCAGCTGAGAGTTTGTGTTTCCTGAAAGTGTTTGTGTAGTGTGCTGAACTGGACGCGTGTTGGAAGTGTTGTACAGGTGTGTCAGCCTACACTTCAGGTGTGCCCCCTGTTGTGCTGACTAGAGGCAGGCTGTGTGTTTGTTGTCCTTTGAGTTTGCGTATTTCTGTCCATACTTTTCGTGTGTCTGTGTAGGAGTAATTGATGTTATGAATGAACGCCAACTGTCTCGTTTTGCCTCAAGGCGCACACATTTTCCGAGCGCCTTGGCTCGTTTGAACAAAATATGGTTACGCGACATGGAGTACCGACGTAGGATACCCAACGCCTTGTTCTGGGCCTCTCACGCCCATCTACAGTCCTCATTCTACCTCGGCTTCCTCTGGTTGCGCGGGGCACCAGAGGCGTGGGGAATAGACATTTCGGTGGCGTCGAGTTGTGTGCAGTGAGTAGTTGGGAAGTATCTTCAATGTGTAGGTATCGAATGGTTGTGTGGTGCAGTTTGGATGTCCGTGTAAATGTGTTCCAGTTAGCTCTTGCTTTACTGAACCTGTGCCAGAAAGATGGACTGTGTGGGCCTTTACCTATATATGTTCGTGAGGTGGGGATGTGGTCACTGCTACTGGGTTTGTGCTCACACCCCACTCGAGAAGAGGAAAGAGAACTGCGGAGCTAATAGCCAAGCCAAGATACGAGTATGTATTGTGTCCTATGTCATGGTATGTAGGCTGTTTATTGTTTTAAAGGCATGCTCCTAAAGATGTAAGGAATTTCTCTATCAGGCGACCTCGGGCATCGTGAGTGAGAAGAGCCCCAAAGAGAGTTTTGAGCATTAATGTCACCTGTGTGGATATGTGGTTCGGGCAGCTGGTTAACCTGCGCCTCGAAGTCAGTCCTCGAAAGTGCAAGATCAGGAGCAATGTAAATGGACCATACCGTTATCGAGCTATATTATTGTTGTTGGAAGTGCTACAGCCTCAAGGACAGTGTTCAGAGTGACAGGGTGGCATGCAAAGGATTTCCTGGAGATTATTGCCACAACTCTCGAAAAATGTGTGCAGCCATCCCTGTCTTTTTCCTATACCAGGTAACTATTCATGAAGTTTGTGTGTTTGGAATTCAGATGTATTTCTTTGACATACATTACACTTGGCTGATCAGCATGCAGAATGTCGTACACGTCAGTGAGATTATTCAGAAGGCATCTGCAGTTCAAGTGAACAATATTTTCTCGTCCCTTTATTAAGTGTTCAGAGCTAATGCAGTGTGACTACAGTGAAATCTAGATATAACGAGCTTCAGGGGACCGCGGTAAATTGCTCGTTATTCTGAAAGGTCGTTGTAGCGAAAATCGCAAGATTTAAGACAACAAATAACATTTCAATGCCTAAAACAACCTACCTGTAGGGCTGTGCATCCTTGAAGTCATTTTTCAGAAAAAATGCACAAGTGATCATGAAACAGTGGACGTTTATTTAAAGGATTTGGCAATTCTCTTCTGGGGCGTGCAGCACAAGCCTTCTAGCACGAATGACTACAACTCTTCCATATTCTTGTGGACTGACTCCGTGGCCGCGCGGCTTTCCCCCGAAATGTGCGATTTTAGTACGCTGTCCAGCACATCCGCAGTCGTCACGTGCTGGTCGCAGTCTTCGAGTGCTGACTCGGCACCCTCAGAGGCATAGTCGTTCGTGCCGTCCTCACTGCCTTCTTCACCCTGAACGCTCATCAGTGGAGATTGTCCTGTGTGGGCATCTCCTCTGATGTCCGTGAAGATCAAGCAAGCAACTCGACCTGCGGCGGAACGTAGAAAGACTCGAGGTGGGGCGGGAATAGCGCGGCCGCAGCTTTCGGGTAGGAGGAGGCCACCAATGCCTCATTTTTTCCCTTCTCCTCCCCTTATTTTTTCTCTCTCTCGGATCGGCTCACGCATTCCGCGGAGCAAGTTGCAAGACGCCCTCTTTTGCGCTGCGCTTGGCCGTGTCGTCTGCCAACATACGGCTCTGGATGCCGCAATTGTTTAATGGAAATCTAAGAATCTCTGGCCTTGAAAATATGAGTTCGTAGTACTGAGGCGTGGTTAACATGGCGCGGAAATAAATAAAGCGATCGTTAATTTGAAACGTTCGCTGTTCTGAAGTAAGTAGTAGTGAGATAATTTTACATTAAAACTATAAGCAGTGGGCGTAGGATTTCTAAATGCTCGTTAATCTGAAAAGTTTGTTCGTGTGGTGTTCGTTGTACCGATATTTGACTGTATTTATGTAGGGTCTTTTGGGACTTGGAATCTCGAAAGAGGTTTTTAACCTTCTGTGTAGGTTTAGATGGAGGGACCTGCTCCTTCCGCTGCGAAGCAGACCGGAAAAGTCCCACATCCATGTCATCAGATTTGGAAGGGGTACTCGGCGGATCGGACCCCCAGACTTGGCATCCTTTCCGGTGCCCTTCGTACGAGCCGCGACCACCGAGGGCGCCAGGAGCGCCCCGGGTGGCCGAGGCGGCGCAGCGGGGGTGGGAACTGCCGCGGGTGCCTCCGTCTCCATCTCCTCCAGACCCTCGCGTGTGCTTCGGGCCGGTGGAGATGAAGCCGTGGATTCAGCGGTATCCCCAATAGACGTGGTTGTCACCACAGCCGCTGCTGACTGAGCAGGCGGTGTGGTGACGGGTTAGGCCACCAGAAGCAACAGGATAGGGGCGGGACCAAGTCGAACTCTTGGTACTGGGTCCCCGCCGAAATCTTCGTGTCATCTCGCTGCTTTCAAGAAACACGAACGTCACTGAGCTGTAATGCTATGCTGGGCTTCGCACTCTTCAAGAAACAGTCCTTGCTTGATTCCGAGGTGTTCACGATCGCCACGACCTCACACTGCAAGGATGCCAATTACGAGCCGCCGATGACCACATACCACTGCCGGGCACGGTGCCTATACAAAAAAACATACCACCATGGGATGACACAGATATTACTGCGCAAAAACCGGCACCCTCCAAAACTCGCCGTCAGCGGAACGCACCGGGGCGGACCTCCATGGTTAAAGCCGCTGCTATTTCATTGCACAGTCCAACACTTGAGATTTCTGTCGACGCGTCCTAGCGGCCCGAGTCCCATGTAGCTGCACTGGTTGCAGCGTCCACCCCAGACGACCACCAGAGCATTAAAGGTATTTCTCTTGACGCCCACCCCGTTATCACGAAAATTGAGTTTGTCTTGTAAAGGAAGGTCTTCGTCTTGCACGCCAGGTTATCACCGATCACCCTAAACGGGTTACAACAAAGTGCATATATTTACTGACTGTACTGAGACCCTCAATTGCCTCAGTAGTCTATAGTAGCGCATTAGCACTGCCCGTGCTATCAAACAGAGATGCGAAGCACTAAGGGCGGACTCTGGGGTACTACCAATGGCAAGGTGGATTCGTGGACATCAGGGACACCAAGGACAAAGAGGCGTCATAGACGTCCTACCCAGGCTTTAGTACTTCGCTCCCTGTTCGGGATCCCTGTGAAAGTAATTACGCTCACCACTGAACCAGATGTGGAGAGCCGCCGGCAACGTAATCGACGAAGCAAGGAATTATCAACTACCATCCACCATGCGTCAACCCCACACGCCCC
Source organism: Haemaphysalis longicornis (assembly GCA_013339765.2). Lineage (NCBI taxonomy): Eukaryota > Metazoa > Arthropoda > Arachnida > Ixodida > Ixodidae > Haemaphysalis > Haemaphysalis longicornis. The sequence continues at coordinate 18,586 of JABSTR010001930.1, read as the reverse complement.
GGTTCGCCCTGAAGTGCTTAGCTGTTGCTCAACCGGGTGAGGTCTGGGTACGCTTATACAGACGACTTGGCTGCTCGATGGCGTAATTACCCGCAGCAATCGTAATCCCATGTTGGAAGCCTCCACAACGGTGGTTCCGCCGCTGCGTTATCCACACCAATACCGACATGACACCAACAATTATCCATCTCGTTTGGGACTGCAACGTGCTAGACTTGTTTTTCGTAAAGCACCGTCGCCACAATGTCCCATCATATGAGGAGTCGCAGGGACCGGGTGGTGGGCGCAAGGTACGTTTACCGCGTTTTGGAGCTTCGTGTGTGAGACATCCATATCCAGATATTATTGAACCGTTCACCCTGCAACTCCTAGCAATCCCCAATAAAAAATTGTCTGTCTGTTTGTTATTAAGGCGTCTACAGTTATCATTAAGGGTTCCACAGCGTCTACAATTAACTAACCGTGGCTCAAGTATATACAACTGCGTACAAAACTTCCTCACCTATCGCACAGGCAACCTCAACCTCAGCCCCATCCAATCCATCTCCTTTCGTGCCAGACCGCGTGGTACATACCAGGGGAGAGTCATTTTTCCCCTCCTCTTCATTCTTGCGATTTTACAAATTCCGCCCCTTCTATAACAAATTTCCACACATAAAACAGGAAATTTATGCAGACAATCTCACCATTTGGACCCCAGAAAGTTCGATTGGGGAACATCAAGACGCCCTCCAAGAAGCCATTGACATCACCGGCAATATCCTTCCAGTCCACGGCCTCAATTCTGCCTTAGAAAATTCTACCTTTCCTGTCCGCCAAAAAGCCATGCAAGGACGAAGACGACAACCCCTCCCATACCCACAATTAAGTCTACATGGCACTCCCATCCTAACCACACTTAAAATTTGTGTTCTAGGATAATTACTATCTAATCAGATGGCAAAGGCATTTCTACTATTCATAAAAACAAGGAATGCTATTAGAAATCACGTACCTCATCAATTGTATTGCTAATCGTCAGCAAGAACTGAAAGAAAACGACCTCGTGCGCCTAATCCAAGCCCTAATATTGAGCCGCACCACATACGGAACTCTCTATTTGGCTCTCAAAAATAGATAAATCTAAGAAATACACATAATCATCTGGCAAGCCTAAAAATTCGCACTAGGGCTACCTTAGACCGCTTTCACTTCCAAATTACTGTAAATGGGGCTTTATAACGCCTGCGAGGAACTTGGAGAGGCCAATGATGTCAACCGGATCGAACGGTTCACGCTCTCCCACACTCGCTAAGACCTCCTTCGTCGCCTCGGCTACCAACCTCCTGCCACCCACCAACCAACCAACGCATCCCCGTGGAACTACGCAATTGCATCTTCGTCACCCCAATACCCAAGAATATGCACCACGTTCGTAACGAGGGTCACCGACAAGCACGCATTCGAATGGTTCGCAAGATGCTTATTTCCACCCACGACAAGTTTACTAACGAAAGAGCCACAAACTACCACCGCCTTAAAACCAACACATACCCGCATGACAACCTCCTCCACGTCATCCACCCCACCGCCTGCAAGCACTGTCCCGAACCCTGCACACTCTACCATATGATCTGGGCGTGCTCTCACACACCATCCCATCCCACCCCCACCCCCTCCCCCAACCATGAACAGTGGGAAGGCATGCTAGCCAGCCCGGACCCCGGCAATCAGCTCCGGCTGGTCAAAAGGGACCGCCTGGCACCGACCGCCCAGGGACTTCTAGACTGAGAAAACCCCCTCTTGCCAGGGATCCAGAACTATTATAAAAAGAAAGTTTATCCCTCCTCCTGTATGTCTGTGGAGCTGAGGGTTCAAGAGTTGTCACAGAACATGAGACCGGCAGGACTCAGGCTGCAGAGGGATAACGCGAGGAAGGAACGCAACTCCAGCGAGAGAACCAAGAAGAGGAGCTCGAAAGGCAGAAACAGCAACATGAGCTCGAGGGAGAAAAGCGAGAGCATGAGCTCCTAACCAAGCGAGGAAATTGACAGCATGAACTCGAAATGAAGCGTATCGAAGTAGAAATGTCTCGACCTAGGCGTCACCGTGGCAGCAGTGTGCAGTCTGCGGTAAGTCAGCGACGTTCGTTTTCACTGAGCGATCTAATGTGACCCTACAAGGTTGGAGACATAAACGGTCATTTTCTTGGTCAATTATCAGCGTACGTGCGAGAACGCCCAGTTTAGCGGAAGCACACGTTCGCAAAATTGTTTACGCTTTTGCCGGGTGAGGCTTCCGACGTGATGCCCCGCTTGCGAAAAGACGAGGCGGAGGAATGCAGTAAGTGATGTCGAATCTCTTCCATAAGTACAGGCTGTCTTCTGAGGCGTTTCCCCAGAAGTTCCGTGGGGCTGATGGAGACAGTCATACTCGGAGTTTTGCCTATAAGCTAAAAGCTAATATGCAAGAGTAGCTCAAAGAAGCGAAGGCTTCTGGAGAGCACGACAAGGTGGTTGAGTGGTTAGGTATAGAACAGTTTTAACGCCGCCTACCGCGAAACGTGAGGAACTGGTGGCCGGACCGGCCTGGTGTAATTAGCCTGAACAGGGAAGCTCAAATCGCAGGTGCGTTCTTCGGGCGTCATGGTGCGCAGCGGCCAAAAGATGACCACAAACAGTTCAGGCAGAGGCCTGACAGGTCTGGACCAAAACGATGCGCTTTCCAAGTGGGCGGGTGGCACCCGGAGCTCTCAGACCCCGGAGGAAATCTGAAGCGAGAAAAACACCAGAGGCGGAAACTCGATACCTAAAAAAACCATTTGAAAACAACAAATTCTTCGTGTTATAAAGGCGGTGAGGTGAAAGCACTGTGCCAAGCTGTAAAAATGAGAAGCGCCTTGTTCCAATCTGTGGTAGTACGAAGAAGACATGAAGCTTCCTAGAGCCATACATGCGAAACGTAATGGTTAGCTGTGGAACATGCCTACTGCTTCGAGATTCGCGCAGCGATCACCGTGGCCTGCCCCTCCACTGCAGAACACCCAATCATGGCGAAGTTCCCTATGCTTTGGGGGAAATTCCAACTTCCACCAATGTGCTGATAGAAGCACACACCACCAGGGCTCCGCCAGCAATGACTCAAGACACCGGAGTTGCAAAATACAAAAGAAAACTGTTCAGTCTGTAGAGACGTGCAACTACCAGCGGATGCCGCTCACCCAGATCTCCTCACATCCCTCTCCCAGATTCAACGTACGCCGCCTACTGGTGACTACTCACGAACCCAGCAAATAGTGTTCGTGTGCGTTGCTATGGTGTTCGGGCCGTGCGAAACAGCAATGCGGAATTGGCGGAACTGTTTCCGCTTTAGGGTATAAAACCACTATCTGGGTAGTTCGAATCAGTTGACTTTTGGGGCTCAACAAAGAAGGTCGCACTGCAAGTCGGTTATTTGCTGTTTCTGTATCATCTCTGTTCATCTGTCGCCGTGTAGTAAAGCCAGCACGCTACCACTACATGACGGAGGCGATGGAACAAGGTTCTGGGACGCCTTCGCCAAAGTAACAGCGCGGAGGAACGGACGCACGTGGAGCTATTTTTTAGAAGAGGAAAATCGGGGATCTGGGTCTTAACGTGGACAAGGAGCCCAAATCGGTATCACTTCACCAAGCAGAAATACCCTGTGTAAAAAAATACAAACATTAAGGAGTGTGGCCTAACGACGGCACAGATTACAGGCATGCGCCAGACGCTTACTTTGAGAATAAAGGAAGACGAAATGCGGATAAAATCCAACATGGGAAACTGTAGGGCTACTACAAATACGCAGTGGTATGGGCAGTTCTAAAAGAGGCCAAGGAACCGGGATTGAATTTATGAAATTCGGTTCTGTGCCTGGACACTGCACAGATATACGACCGCGGCGGGCCGATGGGGAAACAGGGTTGACGGAGGATTTGGGATTTGGTATGAGGGAGAGCGGGTACTTTAGGGCCATAGATGTCGTGAAGAGGCGGCTAAAGGGGTGGATGGAAGAATAGTAGAGAAGAAAAAGGGACGTTGGAGGAGACTTTAGAACAGCCGTGGGAGGAAAAAACAAGTGTGCATGAGTAGAAAACGGGGAGGAGCGATGGGAGTATAAAACCCAATAAGAGGGTGTGAGGGGGATTAGGGGAGGCAAATAATTAGGTTATTTAAAAGTAGGGCGAATAAGTGGAATAAAACCGGCGATTGGCTTGCTTACAACAGACGTTCAGATACAAAGTGAGGGGTTCTAATAATCATCATCAGGGGGTCGACTTGGCCATAAATACATACGGCTTACTGTTTCTAGGTTTTGTCTTATTTGAGAGGCCCTCGCGTTGATACCGCCTGTTTCAACGCGCCGATCTTGCAGACAGGCCTCGTATGGCTCTTACTACATGTAGGGTAGCTGGAATGCTTTTGGGTAAACTTTATAAAGTTGGCATGACTGCCCGCCCGCCTAAATATGTCGTAAAAATTAGCTCTACATTTGATAGGTATTTCCGCAAGGTCTTGGAGGTGCATTTTTTTACAGGATCTTCGCACTGGCTACAGGTGTAATTAAGGACTATCAACGAGGCTCACTGCTCGTGACTCAAGCCATCAACGATTGGAAATGCGAACTGCGTCGTCTCCGCACCATGTGACCTGGCACTTAACACCTTTAAAACTCAGCACCCAGGATTTCGTCTTCAATGGTCCCAGCGGACTGAAAGCAGGCATGTAGTGCAACAATTGGCCACTCTACTTTTTCCTGGTTGGTCCAACGTCTGTAGCACTAAGAGTGATTATCGATGTCTTTTCGCCTTGCCGTACCTATCCCAGTGTCTCAACCTTTTACATATTGTGTACTGTATATGAACCCTAGTTTTGAGTAGGGGACTAGAAAAAAGTCCTCCGAGCAAGGAAATAGAGTAACAACTTAGGCTACTCTTGACGTTTCAAAAAATCTCTGAGGATAGAGCTGCGCAAAGATCTCAGCAAGATAACATGCAAGCGGTTGTTGCTGGTTTAAGCTCGAGGTCTGAGGAATTGGAACAGGGCACAGCTCGAATTGACACCCTACAGCAAACAATAGTTTCTATTCAGGCAAAGATCACCGACTTAAAAGACCTAAATAGGCCATCCAACCTAATAGAGTTTGGTTCACAGGATGATCCGAATGAAATGGAAGATGATTTGAAGGATAAAGTTCTAATGAAGGTTTTTTTGGGAAACGAAGTGCCTCATCCCAATCAATTGGCAGGATTCACAGGTCAGCTAAGTCGGGTAAGACGCGTCTGATAAGAAATAACTGACAAGATTTTATGAAAAAGAATTCGTCCTCAAAAACTCCCATAGGCTTAAAGGAAAGCAAATATGAGTTGAAATCGACTACTGTTAACAAACATCCAGGAAGGCAATCTTGCTGTGGGAAAGTGAAAAGAATATAAAATTGGAGAGGTGGATGCGGTTCTTCGAATCGACCGGCTACGGGTAAAGAAAAGTGCAGCTGAAACGGCAACAACAACTTCAGGTGAATTCTAGAAATTTTCAGAGGGTCTTAAAAGCCACTGACGGAAACCCACCAAATGTAAAGAGTTTTGGCTGTGCATCTATATACGCGAACTATTGTAAATGAAATGGCAGCATCTCCACTTCGTTGATGACGGGGAGGGTGCGGAATACGGCGTCTCGGAATGACACCCAAGTTGCGCCCCGACCGGTATTCGGTTTAAGCCGTGAGTTGCACCTTGATTATGCCCTAAATGAAACTGCAACTCAGGGCTGAAATCGAATTTTGTTTGATTTCCGCTTGATGGTGGTGTGCGCACGGATGGACGCGGACGGCCTTTGGAGGTCCTAAGGTATCCCCGCACCGTTACAGGCGAGGGAGTAAGCGGTTTGACTCTCGGGTACTAACCCACGGTCGTAGCCCAATGGGTAAGACGAATGACGCTAACTCTGTCTGGTCTACCAGACACAGGCTCGAATCCTGCCGGTACCTGTGTGATTTTTCGCGATTGCAAATGCTATGCGCACGGACGCGGAGGGGCATTGTGTCAAAGTCTTAGTCAAAGTCAAAGAAAACGTTGACTGTCATTGCCGGCTTCGAGTGAGAAACGAGAGCATTACATTAAAATTATCCTGTTGGGGCAAATACTTTTTGCTACTTGCGGTTGATCGCCGGCCTGATTCACCGCCTTTATTCGTATGCGCTCTTGGCAAGCACGTGCTAACCTTAAAACAAGAAAACAGGTTCTTCGTGGGTGATTTAAATTCTCGAGTTTATTTATTTATTTATTGATTTATACCGCGCACCTACCAAACATGTTACGTGGCGCATGATATGAACAATGAGATGCGCACGATGTATTCTACGCTATTTACATGGCGGCTATCGCCGAGCTCGCACCGGCTGCGCGTCAGCCACCTCCTCGTCGTCGTCGATGGTGGGACATCGCGAATTGTTCTCTCGTTTGTAAGAATTTATTTAATTATTTAGTCATTTATTTTTATTTATTTACTTACTCTCAGGGCCATTCGGGCGTTACAGAGAGGACAGGGTACAAAGTACAAAAATAATATAATCAAGCAACAAGCAAGAATTGAATGAAAATGGCAAACAATCTCAGGTTATATAGCCAAGAAGTGCGTTTTTGAACGTGGAATGATCTGTGATTGAGGCAACAGAGAGCGAGGTGGTCCCATTTCCTGCTGGTTCTGGGTACAAAAGAATCATAAAAAAGGTTAGTCCTTCATTGGGGTATGCCAACTTTGAAATCGTGGTCTATGCGACATGATAGGTAGCTGGGACGAGTGAAAAGACTTTCGTTTAGGATTACATTGGTATAAAACATTTTATGAAAGGGTGATAAACGAGATAGTTGTCGGCGGGACGAAAGATCTCGGCAATGTAATGAAGATTTCATTTGCGTGACACTAGCAAAACGGGAATAATTTGAAAGTATAAGTCGTGCTGCGCGATTCTGGAGTCATTCGAGTGTGGAAAAGAGCGTGTTAGTTGGTGTATCCCAAACTGATGATGCGTATTCTACTTTAGACTGGGATTTGGACAACCCTTACGGGTATCCTTGGGGTCATTTCACAAGCTCTTCACTTTTGGTTGATATAATGCTAACCAACAATTTACATCACGTGGTAAAAACCTACACCTATCCTTTCTACTTCTGTGTCAATTCTTGGCCTTCTGTTTGTCACTAAATATTGTCACGAAGCCAAGGACGACGCAGTTGTCTTGCAGGAGAAACAAGTTTATTAGAGCGAGCTTGTGGTCCCCTAACAACTCAAAAGAATAAACAGGCGGCGAAGCAGCGGTCAACAAAGTGACTTGCGCAGGCTAGTGTCGTCGAACCGAATGCCGCGGCGTCTGCTCTCCAGGCTTTTATCTTTCGGCACGAGTGTTTCTAGAACCCTCGATTCACATCCAGAACATATTAAATCACAGAAGATTATTCTGGGCTAGCGACGTTAGGGCGAAACAGTCTGCTTATCTGAATGTGATAGCCCGTGCGGTATAAAAATATAGAATAGAAGACGCGCTTTGCTAAGAACGCAGATAACACAGCCGGGCGTGGCCCTGCAGTAAAAACAACCAATAAATAAACAAACCCATACATGGTTCGCTTCAATATATTGAAACTTTCGGTGTGTTTGTTGAACGTGGACTATCGGATCATTACATCATAGTTGTGTTTTCTTTTACTGTTCACGACAGGCATGCAAAGCCTTGTGAAAAATAGGCTATTGTAAAAGGCTACTCGCGAAGCGAAGATAACCGTTGGTCATTAAGGGTAACAGAGTGGATCCCTAGAGAAGACAAGCGTTGCAGGGGGCGGCAGAAGTTAGATGGGCAGATGAGATCAAGAAGTTTGCAGGTAGACATTGGTCGCAGTTGGCACAGGACCGGGATATTTGGAGAATAATGGGAGAGGCCTTTGCCCTGCATGGGGCGTAGATAGGCTGATGATGATGATGATGATGATGATGATGATGATGATGATGATGATGACTCGCGTGCCAGGGAGCAGATTTGACTGAGTGATTTCAATGATTTCGGTACTGCCGCTTGGAACAGATTTAGGGAGATCTGTACTTATTGCGTCAATAACTTCATTCCAAGCTGACCTAGGAAATTTCGTGAAACGAATCCCTGGATCACGCAAGACATTTTACACGCGAAAAGAAGTCAAGCATTTCACGCGTAAAGCTGCCTGCCCGAGGCTTTGTGTTGTGCAGCCTAACCTTCAAGATGCTGTTGGTGTGCCCAGGCCACCGTTATTTTGAACACACCTTGCCAAACGTTATTGGCTCTGTTTCGCAGGAAAAAAACCAATTGAACGAATTTTACATCATGGAGCCAACACCACTCAGAAGCACAGGATTATAGAAGAGCTCGATGTTGATTCTTACAGTGCTTTTTGAAATCACTTGAAGAAATACCTTGCTCTGATACATCCTCCGCACAGGAAATAGAAATTTTTCAAAAGCTAGCGTACTTTTCCTATTGTTGAACCCCATAACGGAAGTGTCCACAGGACCAGATAGCATTCAAAATTTGTTAGCGTCCGTTATGCTGAAATATATCCGATTTATTGCAATGCAATTATTTTACGAGTATCTTTTGTTTTGTCTTGTACCTTGCGATTGGATATTAGCCCGTATCGCTCTATGTGTAAAAAAGGCGACGCGGTACCGTGTACCAATGCCCCTCCTGTTTACTTACTTCTTCCGGTTTTACTTCTCGAACACATTAAGCTGCTTATGTTATAAACTTTTTGAACAACAACTCTTTGTTATCGGGCTCTCACATGGCTCCACAAACGGCTTTTCCACGATAGCGCAACTAATATCTTGTTTTCATGATTTTCCTAGCATGCTTGACAACACTAATAACGTTTAGGTTATTTTTCTAGATTTCATTAAAGCATTCGCTTTCTTTGCCCGTGTTCATTTATTGCACAAGAAAAAAAATGATCGGTCTTCCTGAATTTGTAACAAAATGCATCTCTTTCTACTTGTCAAAGCGCTCCGAAATCTATGTATGCAAGAACATTAGTCAGCGCAGCTCCCTGTTCTTTCAGTTGTTCTTAAAGGCTGTGCATTTGGCCACTTATTGTACTTAATTTATACAGGCGTTTTGTAAACATTATTAGTCGTGTCGTAAAAGTTATTCGCTGGTGACTGTATCTTATACAAATAGGATGCCTGAGCAATCAGCAATTACTAAATACGAACCTTCATTCTGCTCAGGAGTAGTACGAGAATTGCGACAAAATTATTTTCGCGAAAATCACTGAAACAAGAGTAAGTGTCGTTTATATTCAACCTACCGTCACAACCATTAGATGAAGTTTCTCGAGTATAAACACATCGGCATCTTTCTAACAAACAACCTGAGGTGGAACAACACGTATCAAATACATGTGCAGCTTCACTTCGAAAAAATTCGTTTTCTTACGCATCAGCTTAAAAGGCCGCATTAAATGTTAAGCTACTCGTTTACATTTCCATTATTAGACCGATAATTAAGTGCGACTCCATTGTCTAGGGTCCTCACACAAAAAGTAATCTTGATGCTCTCGAAATGATCGAGCGTAAATCTGGGCGATTCGTTTTTCTAAATATCGTCCCACTTACTCGCCGACAACAAAAAGTGAATGAGCATGACATTCGATACACTTTAAGCGCGCAGTGTAATTCATATTCTAAAGTTTCTATTAGAGCTCAAAAATAAGAAGCTTTCACTTGGACCTTACAATTCCTTCAGCCATTCGCTGCACGACTATCACGGCGTAGACACTTTGATTATATGACTCTGTACAACATCCGAACAAACAATTTTAGGTATTCTTTTTTCCCGCACAAGCTACTGACTAGAATAAGCTAACTGAAACGACTATAACTACTCTTTGCTCTCCTCAAACACGCAATTTGAAATGGGATTTTTTGAGAGCCCCATGGACTCCTCTATATGTGTTCAATCTATTTACGTCGCTGTGATACGTGTTTTGTGTGTAGAAATTTTTTACGCCCCTTCTGCTTGGGCCCAACAATGGGATTGCAATGTGTTAATAAATAAATAAATAAATAAAAAATAAATAAATAAATAAATAAATAATAAATAAATAATAATAAATAATAATAAATAAATAATAAATATCCACCGTACGTGCCCATTTTAGCGACGAAGCTACAGCAGTTTGGTCGGGACAGAGTCGCTTGCTACTTGAGCTATCAGAATCGCCCGGCCTTCACAGGCTGCAACCTTATTACCCTCAAACGATGTGCGATATAGAATCTGTTTTTTTTAACTCATCTAGAAGTGAATAAGCATGCGCCTATCTACCTATCTTGTTTTAAAGGCTATCAAACGCCCTCGGTTGGTGCACACCATTTAGGGAAATCGGATGAGCCGACTTCCCTCCATAATGGAAGGCCATTCAGCTCGCGCTTCCTCCGCCGCTTTACCGCCGGTCGAAGTTTTCTGTGCACCTACACCGGCGGCCTACGACGTCTTCTCTGTTTGCGGCGCGTCGGGCTGGCGCCGCCTGGCGTTGTTCGTCGAATGTTTGTGGCATGTTCTGTCTATGTTTTCTGGCCTATAGGAGGAGGAAAATGAATTTACCGCGGGCGATTCGCGTCGACGGTACAGGCGTTGACTTTATCTCCAGATTCTGTCGATCAGATATTTTCAGGTTCATGTAAGGGCTTACCACGCAAAGGAATGAACCCGCAGTGCCGACATGCAGCGGTGGAAGGTATGGTGTCCAGTTCAACAAAAATGAAGGACGTGGCAGCTTTTCTCCGAGGCTTCCAGCGGCAGTATTGCAGACTATGTTCTCCGACCATTTTGAAGCGAAGTCCTTCACACGTCTTCGATACCCGTGATGTTTCAATGCACAGATCCTCCGCCAACCCCATACCCTGAACCAAATGTCAAATAAAGTGGCACTACTGCTACTACTACTACTACTAGCGATCAAAGTAACCGGAAAGACAGAAATTGTATGGTGTTCCTTTTTCTCTGTCTTCGGCTTCCGCATTTTTAAACACCTCGTTGTATCCTTTAACTGTGAATCTGGACCGGCAAATAAAGGATCGCTTCAGTTTCTGATAGTAGAGGGAGTCCGACGGAGTCATCCTACATGCTCAGACCAACTGTCCCCTTGAATCTGGACCAGCGTTGTGCACCTGAAACCCTCTCAAACCGCAGTAGTTAGGCATCCAGGTCGTCTCGGCGATCATCAAATCGAGGGATAAATTTGTGTGGGCTTATCGGCGTAAGGGATTGTGAATTCACTTGTTACGATGAGGCAAATCCACCCTGTTGCGAATTATACCTGGCCTCTTCCTGAAGGGATTTTTAGAAAAAGATTAGCGCGTTTATTGTCCCCCGCCGCTTTGGTTGCCTCGCGCTCAGCACGTCTTTCCTCTCTTATCCGATCCGGTTCAGAACTCATAAATTCCAGTAATTCGGCATCCAATTATGAGCTGGCTAACTTCCGACAGTCATTAGCTTATCTATCTCCAGGTATCAAACCTGCTGCGCTTATACCGAAACCTGCTGCGTATGGAAACTGCTGAAAGAGGTGCGGACGAATGACGAGGTACTGACGCGATGGAGGCACGTGGAGAATTAACCAATGTGGTGGTGACCCGTGCGGCGGACAAGGGCACAGCGAATGCGAGAGTTCCGCGACGGCCGGGCAGAGCATTTATCCGGGGCACAGGCCCTAGGGGGGAGAGAGAGAGAGAAGAAGAACGCCCGCAGGAAGGTCAGGTGGCAAGAGTCCGAGGAACAAGCCGAGGGTACGAGGCCACGCCATCGACCAGAGCCACGTCAGCCGGGCCGGAGTGGACCGACGTGGCATCGGCTCCCACTTCCGCGTCGTACCACCAACCTGCGCTTGGTGGCCCCAGCGGCGACCGTCGGGCGCCTGCGTACAGCAAGCACGCACCGTCAACCAACCCTTGGCGGTCCCCACGCGCCGACGTTCTCGGAGCTCCCGTTGCTACCTGCTTCCACGGCGACGGCCCCGAGGCCAGGGGCTGCTTCTGCCTACGAGGGCTACCATGAGGAGTAGCTGAATAGCGGTCCGCCGGGTGACTACCACGCACAGCTACGTCGGTACCACCACCAACGGCACTGCGGCAGCGGACAACTACGACTACCAGCGTGTCACGGCCACGCTACGGGTACGACCGTCAGCGCCGGAGACAGCGTAGGACCGTCCGCTAGGGACTGGGTATTATATGTCCCTTGTGTTAAGATGGCTCACATTAACGTTGTATAGAGAGAACTAGGATGGTTGCGTTATTAAGGACTTCATTGTAGTAACTTTTAGTTTGGTTTGGTGGCTTTTCGGGGTTTTTATTACCAATGGATTTAAGAATTTATTTGTTGAGTTTTTTGTTCTTGTGTGCAGTTATTTGCTTAGGGGTTGTAGGTGTGCAAATAAATGATAATGTGGTATCATGCAAGTACGATATCCTCCCGTGTCCATCTTCTGAGCGGGTCGAGACGTGCACAAAACGTAAACACTGGTGCGAGGAAAAAACGTTGCACCTGGTTCAACGCACTCGACGAAACTGCGTTGGAGAGTAGTGGCTGTCGGAGCGCTGTCGGTAGCTCGCTTCGGGTGACCCCAGGTCAAGGAGTCGAAGACGAAAATTCAAGGCGCGGCGTACCAGCAGCTGGCAGACATGAGTAGCACTGCAGCCTGGCGGTGTTTTCTGGGGTCCTCACAACGGCCTCAGGAGGGCTAGCGGCTACCGCATAGAAACAGTCTTGCAGAAAGCATTCAGAACTCTCTCTAATTGAATTCGACCCTGCTTCATAACCAACACTCTTCCTTTTTCGCCCTCTTCTTCCGTCTCTTCGATGCTTCGGGCTATATTACTGGTTCACTTGTGGTGGGGTCTTGAATTGCACGAACCGAACATGGGCACCTAAGTATGCCTGGTATGCTGTGGTTAGGTTTACCTAACAAAATACCAGATCCCAGTTAGTGGTTTCACACTTATGGTTAATGGTCTCGCAGTGCTGACATATTGGCCTAGACATTCTGCGTAATTTCAAAGTTCAAAATAAAATATAAATATCACGCAAATTTTACATACTGCAAGGTGACAAATACAACGCCCAAAGAGTGTTTGTTTTTAAACACCGCTTGAGAGCCCCCACGACGAAAACAAATATGTTTCCTGACACACTACAACTGATTCTTAAAGTATCAGCATGTTGGGGCTGACAGCAGTGCAGAGAATATATTTTTTATTCGGTGAAGCCCTTGAAAGTCATAAATGGCTCCGTTAATCGAAACAACGCCATCGTGCGCCATACACTGAGTTTGCTAACATAATCTGAGTTTTACAGATGTTTGGCGCATTTACTGAGAAGGCAATTAGCAACCAGCTGCAAGAAAAACTGTGCTCCACAACTAACAAAAGCAAGCCGCGTGATGTGCCAATGGGTACACGAAAGCACAAGAGCTTTAATCTTCTATTAACTGTCCATAAAAGTCTCGTATTACATGGGCACAACACATGATAGATCTTGTAACGAGCGTGCTGCTGTTGTAACCGCCCGGAAGATGTGATAGAGCTATGATTCGCTGCTTCTGAATCGGCTCCACACTCTTGTAAACGTTGAACTACTGTTCGGAGAATGCCATTCAAAACTTACACTGACCGTTAATTATACTTACCCAGCATCATGCTTAACCAATACAAAAAGAACGCCCCGATAAGCAGCTTCGGTCAAAAATCAGGGCGAATTCGAAGCTGATTATCTGTAGCACCTGTATGCATTCCTGGCATGCTATTGCAGAGAGGGCGGTACCTGGGGCCGAAATGTTGCCAACCCAAATCGCAGAAGAGAGATGGTGTGTAGCCAGAAGGCTTATTTGCCTGAGACGTTCCTTATTACGAAGATTTGGAAAGAGCGATCTTATTCTCAGAAGTAGCAATACGTGAACTTCGATGTCTGTACAACGTAGACAAAGGGATTGAAAGAAGGCAACCGAACAAGCGAAGGAGCAGCAAACTTAATCATCGTCAGAAACTCTCTCATCGCCAGGGGCCAGTAACTTTCAACGGCACAACGGGTATGACACAAAGCGAAACAATGAAAAAGCGGTTAGGTAGACAGCAAAGGAACGCTGTGAAGTGGCGATATCACAAAACCCTTTAATAACGTAATGCGGATGGAAGGTGTCTCAGATGATCAACGGGACAGTTATGCTTTCTCGTTACACAGCCGTAATGGGCGCTTAGGTGTTTTGCGAATTTTTATTTCGGGAACACGTGCAATCCAAAGATATATCATAGAGATAGCATATAAATAGCAGATAGCGATATCATATAGCATAGCGCTAGCATAGAAATAGTTTGTCCTTAAGTTTCATAACAAGTCAAGCGATCCTTGCGTATTTGACGGTGTGTTATAACTGCGTTGACGTCTAGTTGTTTGTTTTTGTATTTCCTACAGACACAACATCTTATTTGCTGTTCTGTGCATTTCAACAAAAAGTCGTGCTTTAAAATGAGTCCCTTCTCCCTACCGAAGATCGAAAAATAATTTTCATAAAGTTTAAAAACAATGTACTAACACAATTAATTTTTTTGAGAAAGTTGAACACACCGATAACATTTTAAAAATAACATGAAGCAATGCAAGCGCATACGCAACCCTTAATAACTTTTGCACCTTAGATGTACCTAGGCTATGGGCTCCTAAAGTGTTTCTCGCCACTTCAGTCCTAACTTTGAGTTTTGGAGTTTGCCCATCACCGTAAAATTGGCTTGTGCACAAAATAAATATTACCTATAAATATTACAAACGATCACTTACCAGAGTTATTTACAATACATCGGCATCTCGCTCATCAGCATTCATTGAACGGGTATGGCCGGGGTACGAAACTGACCCAAGCTCTGCCTGCTCCGCTACGCTTAGGGCATTCCGTCATACGTATTTTTTGCCTGAAATGGTGAACCACCTCAATCTGACAAGGACATATGAGTAAGATAAAGTTTTGAAGTTACTTCTAATACTCACAGGTCTTTTGTTGTGATGATATTGAAAGGTTGACTTCGAGGTGCTTTCTTCCAGTCTAACGCAACAAAAAGAAATTCCTCGACAATGTGGCTAAGTGTTCGAGAAGTTGTCGGGTGGAAATCTAAAATTAGTGTACGCGACGTTTCCCAGTCCACACTTTAGGTGGCAACAACCCTAATGTTCTGACTATTGAAATTACCTGCCTATTGTATTGCCTAGGACTGCATTTGACATCTCCATAGACAATAAAACTTTTATGACAATGCTAAAGACTCCCATTGGAGTGGTCATTGCTATTCGGGGTCAACGAAATTTCACTATAGATTCAAGTATGAATACAGGCAGCGATTTATTTTTGGCCGCTGTAAGGAGATTATCCCATTAAGTACCTTGCTGCAGGAACTCAAGCTATCTAAGGTTAAAAATAGAACGCTTTAGAAAAAAGTCTACAGATCAGTGTAGGTTGGTTGTGCATTTTACGCATACAGAGAATACGTTGGGGTCTCAATTGTGTTCTAGTTTTTTTAGGAACAAAAAATTAGGTTATTGCGTAAGCAGTAAAAGTTTACAAGAAATGGCCGAAAAAATCTAAACTCCACAATTTTGGTGGTTTCCGCTTCTCAAGCCTCCATTCTACTATCATATTTTGGTTGTAGAAATAAAGAGTGTGTCATGGTGGTAAATAAATGGGAAAGACCCGTATTTCAAATCAAGTACCACCAAAAAATACAAATAATGAACACCGAGAACTTAAGTGTACAGACGACTGTTTTTTTGTCAAAGGGTTAATGGTAGTGTTGCAACAGTTCCGTGTTTGTAATTTTATACTCGGCAAGAAAACTTGTTCCTAAAGGCTACGTCACATTTAAGGCCTCACAGGAGATTTTTTAGCTTTGCAAATCGAAAATATTGCGTCAATACACCAATTTGCTGTGTTGTGAATGACCCCATAGCAAAAAATAACAAATTTTATGCGGTAAATAATAATGACTTGTATATAGAATTCGGAACACAGACAGCTCGGCCTAAGATGGGGTGAAATGTTAGACGGTATTTTTTTGGAGGCTGCGCAAAATGTTACCTGAGAAATAAAAGTTTTTTCTGAGTAGATATTCATGCCACCTCAACAAATGCAAAGTATCCTCACACATGCAAAACTTCTTGTTTCTACACAAAATAAATGGCCCAGTCATTGATATGATTCCGAATAAACTTCGAAACAGTTTGGGTGTCATTTGGTTGCTCACATTCACAAAACGTCTAGTCCAAAGGCGCCCACCCATTACTTATGAGTTTTTATTTGTGAACGTTGAACGTCTGAGATGGGTTGTTTGCGGGGCGCGCTGTAGATTGTTGGTGTGACCAGTCAGTTGGTATCATTTGCTTTGCATTCCGCCTGCAAATATTGAAGGGGCTTCGGTAGGTCTTTTGTGCGTTACGTCCTGCTTGTTACTATCAGCGTGTAATGGAAGAGCCGACGACGGGAGTGAAGTTAACTTGTGGCCTCTCACTGTTTTGGTTGCATTCTTCGACTTCCGCCATGTGCATTGAACATGCGTCGACATCCTCCTCCCACTACTGCTCAGTTCAAGTTCACACTAGGGCACTCCTCTTGCTGTAGAGGGCCTCGTGTTATGAAGGCTCCTTTCCCTGGCCTTTTTCTCCGCCACTATTTCTTTTCTGGGGCAATTGCGGTTTCGGGGAAGGCATTTCCGGCATGCTTACAGCGGTGAGTTTTAAAGAGCTTGCCTATGAAATTTAGGGCAGCAATATTTACCTAGGAAGAATTCCTTAAAATACGGACTGTTAAAGTTGCTGTTATAAGGCCGAATATCGAGCATTACAATCCCTTCTACACAGGCGTGGCCAAAATAGCTGTATGAATATTCAACAAATAGTTAAAATACACAGAAAAGCAAAATTTCACAAATGCCCTACTGTGTATTTTTAAATTTCGTAATTTTCACTCGTAATAATGGAGCAATGAGCTGGCCTGCTGTTATACTAAAAGGTGGCAACTTAAAAATTTCGTTTTGTTGTTTTCGAAACATAAAATACTTTGTAAAACAATATGTCTTACGTTTGTGCTCGCTGTGTTGCACAATTATGATTTTTCAAATTCTAAAAAGGAAGACCGTCACCAATGAGTACTCATGAAGTTTTACTGCCCTAGTTGGGATATAGTTAAATATTGTGGTTGCATGTGAACATCCTAGCGTTTTGTTAGGTTTCGTCATCGGCAATATAATTGCAGTACCTCAGTATTTTTCGCAAGGATTAGCAATGTGTGCACCTAAACGCCTCCAAAACAAACAAGCGTTTGATGGCCTCAATATATACAAAAGCTTTTGTTTCAGCTTGTATTAATAGGGATTGTGTCATATTTACAGCTCCAGGATAGAAATCGTCTGGTACAATTGCTTATGTTTTCGGCAGCGGGGAAAATAAGGGTGTTGAAAACGTGATCTCTTCTAAGTCGTGCTACATGCTTCGCCTTACCTCTTCGGCAAGTTGAGTATTTTTTAGTTAAATTTCCTGTCATGAAAAATACTGAAGAGGCAACAGATAATGATAGCCCTGTAGGCTGCGTAGAGAAGCAAATATTTCTGCTAAATTATTGATTCCGGGGTCAAATGCTCAGGTGAGCGTCTTGTCGGTTGGATGTATTATAATGCAGTCTATTTTCTTGCTACAACGGTAAAGACCCTGAAATTTTGGTTGTTTATATTTGAAGAGGGTAATAGGAATCGCCACTATAAAATAAAGCGACTGTAAGCGCCTCACTTAAAGGCATATTCTGTGAAAGATCGAGCATTCGTGAACACGGACATTTCTTTTCGTAATATTTTCTTCCGTTATACGCAAGCCTGGCAATAGCCAGAAAGTGAAACTCAACTTTTCCTGATATGTCTACTTTGCCAGAAAAAAAATGTATAGGCTCCTCGGATGAGATGCTGCTTCAGCTGGCAGCCGTTTTTTTTCTCTCCAAGAGTGTGTGTGCGCCCGCACCACTCTAACCATTCTGTCTAAACTTGTGCAAAACCGCAAAGCCTGAACCTAATCAGAAAAACAAGCATTGTCCAGTGATATAGGCATATAGAAGGAAAGGCATGAAATACGCCCAGGCGCATGATTTTCGCCTGTTTTGCCGCCTCCCACTTTTGTATCTCTAGCCGGGTCCAAGTTGGAGTGGCAGGGAATTTCCGTAAGGTACACGTTCATACATCGGTATCAGATGATTTCTGTAGATTAAATATAAATATGGGAAAGAAATTACAAATTGCCCGCTTTCCACAATTTAGATTATTTAAAATAAGCGGATGCAAGGCCGGCCTCAGATTTCTGGAAAATTTTAGAAATGAGACCCCTAAAACAGTACAATCACATTGCAGAAAAACATGCTGTGGTATTTTTTTTGTATTTTAGCTTTAAAAGCACCCTGCCATGTGGCACATACTGTCGTGGCTTCTAGGACCCCGTGGGTGTACAAAAGTGCGTCAGTACGGATTTTTCGACAACA
>JABSTR010001929.1:0-70213 GCA_013339765.2 Haemaphysalis longicornis | reverse complement strand
CAATGGCATAAACAATGCTGATGCGACCCCTATCCGCCGACGTCCATAGGAAGTAGAGAAGATGTTGCGGAAAGATGTTATTGGCCCTCTTCTAGTCTATGGGCGTCGCCAGTGGGGCTGGTCAAAACGAAAGGCGGCTCATGGCGATTCTTTGTTGATTACAGACATTTGCCTTTTTCGTGCATGGGCATATCGTCTGTGGACGATATGGCCTCAGGACACTGAAAATACCAATTACCAGGTTGATCTCTTGTTCTTTGTGCTTCTTTTGTCATGTTCGTTCCGGGTGACTGTGTTTGTTTTTCGCCCATGCCACTTGCGTGCAAATGAATATCTTGTTTCGACCCCTGTCTTTCGCCACAATGGCCAAGAGGGGCACGAGTATTACTTTTTTAAATGTTTTCCCAGTGTGTTGTCTGTTTTTTTTTGTTTGTTTTTGTTGTCTCATATCCGTTCACCGTGAGTGTAATTTTTTGCCGATGTCACATGCGTGCATGGGCGTATCTTGTTTTGACCCCCCTTTCACCCCTTTCGGTCGCCATGGGGAACAAGAAATTAAGTTGTTAAATTTTATTATTCTCTTGTATGGCCTTTTTCGTCATGTTCGTATCGCGTGGCTGTACTCCTGTTCTTTTTTTTCCTCTTCCACTTCTCTCCTTCTTTTCTTTCCGAACAACCCATGTCCCCATTCTACAAACTCTCCCTTATCTTTCCCTGCCCTCGCCCTTGCTCCATTTTCTGGATATATATGACCCTGAAACCAACCTTTCTTTACTCTGCGTGAAGAAAATCCTCTTTCTGAAACGTCAGAACATTTATTTTGATTTTTTTAATTTTTTTCGCATGAGTTCCTGTCTCTACATACCTTATCTATACATAAATATATGTATATATATATAACCTTTTCTTGCAATATATGACGATATATATTTTAGGGTTTCCAGGCTTTCATTCTTCAAATGTACCACTAGCACCGAAGCGACAAGTGGCGCTGTTCAGTCAGTCAAGAGGCAGACGCAACGAGACGCGACTTCTTATTCGTCCCGGCGATGGCGTTACGACTTGAACGCGTTGCGGCCTGGTCCCTGTGTGTCCTCTGTGGCACATAACCACTCATTGCGAATGAGCGCTACGGTCCACTTTTCGGTATTAGTTAAATACGTGTGATGCTGCCACGGGCCTTCCTTACAACTACCCCCGGGAAAGAAAATGCATCCTGGCGACTAAGAAAGATGAAACGACAACAGGGTAGATGTGAGGCTTGAGGCGCTGTACATGGACCACGGCCATGACGCCGGTCGTTATGGCCATGCTGACGCCGATAAGCTCAACGAGTGAGAGGCTCACACACATACGTTTCTTTTGCGGATGTCCGCTTGAAAATACTGTAGAGACCCTGGTAGCGAGAAACCAGTTTACCGCTCACGCCTGCCTAAGAGACTGCAACGCAAAGCCAGAGAAGCGAGCTGGTTGAGTAGGTAGGAGCGGACGTCGTTTCGTCATGCTAGAACTTCTGACGCTGTCGTCTTTTGTGGTAAAAGATGGGGCCACCTGCGAGACTTTTCGGCGTGCTTGGTGACATAGGAGATGGGCGTGCACCCTGAGTAAGCGGGCCGATAGTGAAGTATAATGTCCAGGGTGCACGAAGGTTCGCGGCACACACAAAAAAAACCAGAGAGAATCTGGTCGTGGCCTGCGTATCGGTCTTGTATGCACATGTCACATATGGTAGTACTGCGTCGCAGTCTGAATGGTCCGCTGCGATCTACATCGCCAGCATGTCACCCACGGTGTGGATGAAATATTCGGTGAGGCCATTGGTCTGAGGATGATACGCCATGGTGGGTTTTGAGAAGGGCCTTTGTAATTTCAGAGAGAAAAATTACACCACTTCCCATTGGGAACAATCAGGAGAATGCGGAGCATCATAGGGGTTCTGTGTAGGTTCCATTCTGTTGCCATTATGTTGTTTCATTTATCGAGCAGGAATGGGAACGTAGTGTGAACCCCCATGTAGAGTCGGAGAAATGTAGAGAAATGTAGAGACAGCGAAGAGACCGACACCAGCGTTAGCTCATTGAACACCTCCTGGTTCTCGTCTTTGTTTATATGCGTGCTCTCGCTCCTACCCGCAGCCCGCCCTCTCCTTCCTCTTCTCTAGTTCAGCTGGAAGGCGCGTGGCGCTTCCCGCCACAGCTTTCCCACGGGTAATTCAAAATCCTCCTCTAAAGTTTCACTTCGTCGTTTCCGTTGACGTTCAGCTTCACGTGCCTTCATTGTATCAGTAGCTTCTTGGCGTAGTTTGAATAAGTCAAATACATAAGGAGCGCGATTCGTAGCACTTGCTCCTGTCCCGGTTTTGTAGGCACAGTGGGAAGAGCGCCACGTACCTACCGTTGCTGCTAGAGAGTCGTGGAATCGAAACGGTCGCTCGCGCTATTTTTTTATAGTGTAGGGGGAGGGTGCGGACGCCGGACGACGGAGGGTCGACTAATAGATGCTTTGCATCTGAAACTCTTCCTTGATCACTCAGGTGCGGAAGATGGAACTAGGCGACTTCGCATGCGGAAACAGCAGGTAGGGAGGCAGCCTCCCTGCACTGAGTCAAATAATCGACAGCTACAACTACCCATCGTTTGCTGTCTGCAGTACAAGGAAGAGGTCCATAGACATCGATGCCTACATAGTCGACTGGTTGTACTGGACAAGGTACGGGCTGCCAAGCCCTAATTACTTGGCGGGGATTCATCGCACACGAACGTACTGACAAACGAAGCGGTACATGCCTCGACAGTAGTAGCCGCAAGACAAGCGTTGATATGCTTTGGGAACACAATCATGGGTGCAAGGCGCCTCTTCGTAAAAATAGGCATGCATTTCTGACCGTAGGTGGCGCGGAATTACCAATAGCCACTTGGGGCCTGTGGGTTGGTAGTTGCGACGGAAAAGCATCGTCCGAATGGCAAAGTGCGACCCTTGCCGACGTTGTGTCCGAGTCGCACCGTTTACCTGTGAGCCAGACAAAAAGTTCAACATGGATGAAATCCAAGGGACTTTCTTGCTCGGATTGCATAGAGTGAATCCACAATGTACACACGTGGCAATGGGTTCTCAAGACTCGGTCGGTGTTCTGGGGCAACTGGAGCACGAAAGGGCATATGTACCATTGTGCTGCCATCTTAACGATAGGTGAAACGAAAGTTATACTCCTGTAGTGCCAAAGCCCAGCGCGCCAGCCGACCTGAAGGATCTTTGAGTAAGGACAGCAAACGAAGCGCGTGGTGATCCATGACAACGTGGAGAGGGCGGCTGTTGAGGTACAGGCGGAACTTAAGCGCCAAAACAATGGCCAGACGTTACTTCTCCGCCTTTGTTAGCGTGCGACTCACAAAAGAGACCACATACTCGTTTTATCGTGACTTGCCCTGAGCAAGAACTTTTCCAAAATCAACCCTGCTCGTGTCCGTGTGAATTTCGGTGAAACGAAATGGCGCAGGATCAGCGGAGTTTGGAGGCTTGGTGCAGAGTTGTAGTAAATGGGTCGTCGCAGGCCGTACACCACTAAGAGATGCCGCCTTCTTTGCTGACAGCTGTGTCAAAGCGCGATGAGAGATGCAAAGATACGCACGAATGGTGGAAAGTACGATCACAGCCCAATTAAGCTGCGAATGGCCTTCACTAGTGCCGGCTGCGGAAATTCCGCCACAGCACCGAACTTGGCAGGATTCGGCAGGGCACTAGCTTTGGTGAGAACATGGCCAAGGGTGGTAATCTCTCCGACAGCAAAACCGCACTTGTTGAGATTGAACTGAAGGCCTTCGGTCGTAAAGAACGTCAAATTTGCTCGTCGAATAAGATGCGTAGAAAAATCTGAGAGAAGACCACAATATTATCCAGGTAACAAAGGCACGATGATGATTATTTCACGTTTAATGGCAAGGCCGAAAAATGCCAAAGAGCGCCATGACGATCGTGAATGAGATGAAAAGAGATTTGTAATAAAGACCTAGATTAAACATTTTCTAAGAAAATGTGTAAAGGGCCATGGTAAAAACATAATGAGTATACTAAGAGAAAGGGTGTCCTATATAGGGTCACATTAAAACACAGTGATCAATGCAGGCACCTAAGGTGTAAAGCTTCAGGTCCCGCCATTGTTTTGCAACACGTCATGAGCATAGGTGAGGTTACTGCCATAAGTAGATATGTGTTTTTAGAAAATCGTAAGTCTGCAGGTAGCTAAAAACTTTTTGTAAGAGAACATGGGATGGTCTGCAAGAAATAATGAAGGGTGCAAGGGAATATTATATGTGTAAACTTCATTAAAGTAACGTTTCCCTTCAATGTTGCACATCTTGCATTCAATAAGCACATGAAGGACAGATGGCTGCCCTCCACATCGATGACACCCGTGGCTCATTTGTGTCAGTTCAACAGGTATGCAATGTGTGTGTGTGAGTGTGTGTTCCGGTAAGGCCTCTTACTAATTCTGCAATAAGGCCACTTGTATTGATCTAGCATGTTTCTCAGTAGACGGGTTTTCAATTTTAGGTTTGATACATGTAAAATTGTTTCTTATTTCTTTATCCCACTGTTGTTGCCAGTGCTCTCGCAGCTTCCTTCTCACATATAGGTTTGAGGTCTTGATATGGAACCAGCTTAATATCTATGCTTTCACGAAGGGCAGCAGCTGCAGCACTTTGGTCAGCGGCTTCATTTCCAGCAATGCCACAGTGGCCCGGAACCCAGCACACTGTGACAGCAAGCTTGAGACTATAAGCCGAGTACAGAGCTCTTAGAACAGCATTAAAAGTTGGGTTTTTACTAGCCTTCAGAGATAAACCTTTGTAACAACACTTGTGAGTCTGTGTATATATTCGAGCTCTTAATTTTGTTTTGGAGAATGTTCTTGAAAGCTAGCAGGAACCGTATGCCTCTGCAGTAACTATACTAGTGTTCCTGTTCATTGTTTTGGACAAAGTGAATATGGGGCCAATTGCAGCACAAGACACCACTGCAGAAGTCTTCGAGGCATGTGTGTAGAATTCAGCTGCCTTGTATTTGTCCCTAGTGACAGAAAGTGCTGAGTAATAACAAAAGTTTTGACACCTTTTGCTTTCGCAGTTCTCTGAAAGACATTCCACACTGATTGGGCAAATGTCCCACGGAGCAACCAACCATGAATGGAGTTTGCAGTAAACTTCAGCAAGAGGAACTTTGAGGTCCTTTGAGAGGCGTGACCCTGCCGAAGAGCAGGGTGGGCTATAATGGTCATTTTCAAAAATTTTATTATTATTTTTTTTCATTATTTTATTCAAAGGGTGTTCCTTCATAGAAGTAATCTTTCAAGCATACAGCAGAGCTGTGTAAGTGCGCTGGTACTTCCAAGGACCACTGATTATATTCAAAGTGAAGGGATGGATGGGGGCTTGTTCGATATGCACCTGTTGCCAAGCGAAGCCCCAAGTTTGATCTGGTCCAACATTTTCAGTGCGGTTGTGGTTGCAGACTGGTATACAATGCATCCATAGTCAATTCTTGACCTTACAAGGCAATTTAGAAGTGAAAACAGACACTTTGTGTCCGTTCCCCATGACTAATGCGATAGTACCTTTAAAAATGTTCATCGTTTGGCTTCAGGCATTTGAGTTTTTTAAAGTAAGTCTATAATGCGGCCTGAGGTCAATGGACCTTGTGGTTTCTGTACAATACCTCATTAAAACTTTGTGTTTTACTTTTTTTTAACTGGTTGTGAGCTACCGTTGTAAATTAAATACAGTGAGGCGGGATGGGTACACCCACAATCCGCCCTTAAAATACCATAACACGCACTTTATGCATGCATTCGAACATAAAATCGTTCCTTTTTTGTGCCAGTCCCATGACCCATGTCTGCGCTTCTACACGTAATTTGGATTTAGCAGCGTTCACAATACCGAATCCCACATTACCAAACTCACTTACTTACAAACTAACTGTCAATGGCAGCAACAAAGTGGAAGTATGAGAACTGTTTCTGGGAACTATTTTAGTGAACCATTTTGCAATCAAAAAGGAGCAGCTCATCACTCCCCCTGGGGTAACACACCACTTTCTTTTTCTTGAACAAAGGCGTTCAAGCACAGAACACGCTGACCCACATTCCGGACACGGAATGTGTGATCAGATAGATATTTCTATAAACGTTGAACCCCATCATGCCCAGTAAGCGTCAAATACTTGCAATCATAGCAATATACCCTCATGACCATCAGATCCTAACATACGCCTTCTCCATGTCAAACAACACAGAGAAGCAGTGTTGATTATGGATGAAGGCGTCTTTTACATATGATTCAAATGCAACCATGCTCTCTGTAGTTGGCCTTCCGAACCTGGAAGCCTTTCGATTTTGTCCTAATGACCATGCACAGGAAGTACAATAGTCGGGCCGATTCGCATTTTTTTCGAGCAGCTTCATAAACACTCGTCAAGGCGATGGGTCTGTTCGCCTGCCAGAGCACGGATTCTTTGGCTTTTTCCTTCTTTTAGAAAGTCGGTAAGCCACAATGGCCACTTTTCCATGTTCTTGGAAGGTATGCGACCACTTTGCCATATCTTTTCCAAAGAGTGATCTAGAGCTTTTGGCAAGCAGGATTTTTCACTGTGAAAGGTGTCTTGATACAGCTCTTCATGTTATTTCCTAGCTGATCCGGTCAGCTCCAGGGGCTGAATTACCACATTTCGAGAGTGCACTCATCAATTCAACCATGGTAAATGGAGCATTACTGTCCCTCAATTGAGCGTAGGTTCACAAGAAGGGGCTGACGCTCCTTTCTGTTTGCCTTCTTATTTCTGCAGTGAAAATTGTTTTGTGTGGTATTAATGTGATGAACTTAATACGTGTTCAAAGTGTTTCGCAAGAGCATCTGCTTGATCTCTTACAGGTTCGCCCACACTATTTCACTAGGGGAATAGAAGGACTCTTGTATCCTTTTAGCTGCTTTATTTCTAAGTCCGACATTCCTAGAATCTGGTATAAGGAATTTATAGATGGTATAAATTGGTCAACGTTTCGGTTTTTGCCATAACTTGTCGCGTACTCGTCTTCCCTTAGCTTTTTCCTGCGTACAACTTGAGAATGTTAACCTGGCCGCCTGGTATAGCGGCTTAAAAGGTGCCCACGCATGTTCTGGCGGACCGGCCGCACGCAGTCCCTCATCCACCATGGTCCTGGGTTTTGGGCGGGTTTAACGGAGTCTCTGAATGCGGGAAAAAGTAGTCTCGAAAGTAGTCTCTGGAACCGTAAGTGGCTCTGGAACAACCCCAACTTTGGCTCAGCCACCAGGTTCCCCTTTTACCCGGACACGGCAAAGCCACGCACAGCCGGGACGTGGGTGGGTCCAACCCACATGTGCTCTGGTCCGTGGTGTTGCAAGACACCAAGTGCCTACGGCAGTAGGTGCCCCTGCGGAGCTCGGGACCGTGGTGGCGCTACTCACCAAAACACCTTGAGTACACAAGGTGCCCCCTGCGGGGCAGGTAACAAAGGCACGTCTGCCCATTGAGTGAACGGGGAATGTTGTCCATCATACGCACGAAGGTTGCAATGGCACTGCAGAGGCTAAAGTCACATAACGTTTAACTTGTAGAGGCCATTAGGAGTAACAAAAGCCGTTTTTGCACGACCAGCCTCTGCAATGGAGACCGCCCAAAAACCGGAGCGTAAGTCCAATTGGTGAAAACGACTCTGCACCTTCTGGATAATCGAAGGCGTCATCAATTCGCGCAAGGGATATACGTCCTTGCAAGTTATCTTGTTGAGCCCTCGGTAGTCGAAGCGAAACCGAATAGAGCAGTAATTCGTCTTGACTATCACTACCGGCGACGCCCAGGGATAGGTAGGGGTTGTAATCACAAGGCGCTTTGGCATGTCCTCCACTTGTTCATCGATTACGTGACGTTCGGTTGAGGAAACGAGGTACGGACGTTGTCGCAAGGGTGCGTGACCCCCGGTATTGATGGCGTGATCGAGGGTGGTGGTACCTACTAAACCATTAGAGACCGAATCAAAAGACTTCTAAAATAGGTTCAGCAGCACGAGAAGTTGATCTAGTTTGGATGGTGAAAGGTAGGCAGGAATAGCGCGAGGGAAGGCCCCTCCTGATGGTGGGATTTCCCTGCTGTCGGAGCACACAGGCCACTGATTTCAAGGGGGCGTTGAACTGTCTGGCACTTCTACAGGGACAACATATTCCACGGGTTCAACGTGGCCGAGAAACTCTCCGCGTGGCAAGGTGCGGCAACACGAGCCGCCTTTTGATATGAGTAGTGTAGTTTGGATATTGTGGATATGAAGCAGGCGAAAAGAAAGCCGAAGACTACGTGGTTGGCGCAACAGGAAAGGTGGCGTGTATTGCATTGGAGTCAGATGGGTAGCCTAAGAGAGCAATAATGCCGGAATGAGAAGCGATGCTAACTTCTTTAGCAAGGACTAGTTTAACCACAAGTAGCGGACGTTGTTTCAGCGGAATGATGGATGAGCGGAAAGAGATCGACATTAGCACGCCCCCAGTCGATTACCGATCCATGTTCAGTTACCAACTCCCACAGCAGTATGACGTCATGGGAGCATGTAGCCAGGACAACGAACTGACTGGCGCACGTGAGGTCTTTAATAACTACACAGACGGGCCAGATGGTTCCATGGAATGAGCCGTAGCAGTACGTAATGAGAATCCATGGTGCGGCGTCGGGGCCTTCTGCTAGCGGCGGCTCCAGATTCGACAAGGGCTAAAATGTTTGCTAAAATGGCGGCTCCAGTTTCGACAAGGGCTAAAATGTCGGACATTGTTAAGCGTTTTGGGTCAATCACAGGCAGTGGGGTAAACTGGGGGCAATGCTTGGGTTTCTGCCATTGGCTCTGGTCTTTGACACCGGAATTTTTGCCAACGTTAAGTTTAGTTTAGGGACACCACTGGAGTGCTACCAGGGCAGCGAACCGTATTGGCGTGCCCGAACGCAGGACACACGCGGCAGGGCAGAAAAGTAAGAAGGGGTTTTTCTTTCAATGTTTGCTAAAGTGACTGTTTGTAATTTATTTTTTATTGCCAAAGTGTGGTACGTTATGCAAGTGTTACACTGCTCGCGTTTGGATGTACAGAAAATGCATCGTGCATTTGCTGTGTTTATCTGGTAATCTTCATGGGAAAGGTGCAGTAGAGATAACCTTTTTCGGTGCGTCAAGGAGGGCGGTCTCGGGTTGTTGCACCGCTTTGTCCGCCAGTTGGTGAATAGGATCCTTTTTCTTCGGGATACAAGCGATCCTTTTTTGCGAACAGCTTGCCCGGTGCGGCTGTCTCAAGCGCTGCCAGAATGTGTCGTATCCAGTTTGCACATCCCGGGAAGGATTTCAGGATATTGTAAAGAAGTTGTCATGTCATTGGGGTTTCTGTCAACTCGTTTTCCGATGGAATGTTTCAGTACAGTGTCACGTAGAAAATTATATGAAGATATTTGCGAGTCTATTTCCGTTTCCGCGATATAGAGAACTGTACAAAGAAGGCCAAGGGCAGGATGTCCTGAAAAGAATTAGGCGAAGGCTGTAAAACCGAGGGTGAAGTCCTTTTTTTGAAACTTCATTAGGGGCACTTACTGTGCAAACATGGT
Source organism: Haemaphysalis longicornis (assembly GCA_013339765.2). Lineage (NCBI taxonomy): Eukaryota > Metazoa > Arthropoda > Arachnida > Ixodida > Ixodidae > Haemaphysalis > Haemaphysalis longicornis. The sequence goes on along the minus strand of JABSTR010001929.1, from coordinate 60,565 downwards.
TAAAAGAAAATGTGTTACGCACACCGTGGGGTACTAACTGTCCAATTTGTACAGAACCGGATAACATAGACCACATTTTTATACACTGCTGTATGGCGGTTCTTTTTTGGGATGTGATGCAGCGAACTTTACACAAAGACTTCCCACTTACCACGCATGGTATACGGTATTTACCCACAAAAAATAACGAAGGAGAGTCCCCTACTATTTAATAATGCTTCTGGGTCTTCACAGCATATGGCGGCCCCGCATGGCGTGGCTCCATGGTGACGTGAATGACCGACCGGCCCGGCAGTTTCTGCGGGAGAGTGTCACGCAGTTCGTTGAGGGGCTAAGAGTCCAGCAGCCAGTACCAGATTGATAGAATTTTTAGAGCCGTTAATTTTTCTGAAGTGATGAATAAATGACAAGGCCTAGCCGGAGGCACGGCTGGTATGTTAATTTCGGTGTGTGTTGTACCAAATGCAGTGTGGTTATTTTCGTGTTGTAAGTGTGTGTTGAAGACTGGCAATAAAAAAAGGCTAAAATGTCGATGCCATCTTGGGTAATAAGAATGACGTTTGCGTGAGAGGGTGTAGGTATTGGGCAAATTATTGGCGATTGATTTCTTGTCCCCGTAACTGGGGCGCTTAGTTTTTCGCTTCCCTTGGCACAGTCAAACGATGCATGGGAGATAGCGAGCGGGGTCGGAGAGATAAAGCCCGACGGCGTGCGAAGTCACGGCTCTCTTGCGGCATAGATGTCATCGGCGAATAAGCGCTGCTCTCCTCAATAAGTGCTGAAAGGGCGTAGAAAGAGCCTTTGGAAGAGTTGCGTCCCGTTGCTGTGGTGCGGCTAAAATAGCCTGCCATGTGTTCAGGAGACCTAGGAACAAGGAAAATTGGTCGATTTTCCAGTGTCCTCCTAGGGTTGGTGAGTTGCGGACCAGTGAGCACCGGCGGAATATAAAGGCCACGTGATCGGGAAAGCGACGGCGTTATTATACATTAACCTGTCTGAGACTGTAGTGTAAGGTCGCTGTGGGATGGAATCCGGAAGGCTGTTCGAGCGGCCATCATCAAGGAGTGCATAGGCAGGGATGCATTCGGTGGAGCTTGCGTACGAGTGGTGGCATACGGCACAGGCGCAACAACGGGGCTTTACGGCAGTGCAGCAGGAAGCCAGTCAGCGACGTGCGGTTGGAGAACGGTCCTGAGTTCACGGATGAGATACCATTTAGGTTCTGGCATATATTTGATGATGGAACACTGCCAAGACATTTCCTCACGCAGAAAACTGCATGATCCGGTAATATAAGGTGACGTCGCCGTCATCACTGGCCAAGCTGGACACAAACTGATTTTCCGAGAGGGCTCCCCGAGTGGGAGCCCTGTGCTTCCGTTAATCGTCGTAACTCTGGGAAATTGTACGACCTCGGCAACAATTTGGGGTTTTTTTCGCCTGCAGCATATGTAAAAAATTCCCGTCTACGCCTTTAAGAAAGTGCGTTATCCTTCCTGGTTCGGGCGTTGCACCGTTAATCTTTCTGCACAGAGCGACGACGTTCTCAATGTATGAAGTGAAGTCCTCACCCCTTTGGTGTGCGCGCTCGCGCAAACGCTGCTCTGATTTTACTTTTTCATCAGCGATGCGGCCGCATACTTTTGTTAAATCGTCTTTGAACTGACGCCTCGTTTTAACACCTGCCGCGTGGTTCCGTAACCATCACTGTGCGAGCCCATTCGAGGAACATTCGACAGTACTCCGCGTGAGGCGGTCGTGACAGTTTTTATAGGTACTCGCTCCTTCAAAAGTAATAGGCCAACCATCTCCATCTTGCCCCTTGTTGCCGTTGAATAAGAGAGCTGCCCGCTCAGGTATTGCACCCGCGCAGACGATTGATGGTGGGAAAACAGGGGGTAAGCGTTGCGAGTCAGCAAGGGAGTACCGAATTTCCAAATGCGGAGGTTGACTTCAAAAAAACGAGGACCCTTGCACCTCTGCCAAAACAATACGGTTTTCAGATTTGAATTCTTCCACAGGACAGCTAGCACCGAACCACCAAGTCGTGCTGTCCACTAAATCGAGATAGACAGCCAACAAGACGTGACTTCTTCCTCCCAGCGATGACGATGCGACTTTGAGGAGTTGCTGCCTCTTCCCTGTGGCTTCTGTGGCACATCCCACCCATTGCGAATTTACCGGCCCTCTATGCCTCTCGATTAATTAAATGAGTATAGTGGGCTTTATTGCAATATATATATATATATATATATATATATAATAATAAGGTTAGTAGACAGAGACACAGGAGTACATTAAAAATAAACATAAAAGTTTACTGCCGTTTCAGGGAGAGGACTCTCTCGTCTCTCTCTCTACTAACCTTATTTTTTCGCGCTCTCTGTGTGAGTATTTGTTTCCAGACTATATATAAATATAACTCAGGAATAAGAGTTGGCAGTCAAGAAAACCTCGGAAATCAAAGGGGAGGATATGGTAAGTCATTGAAACAGATAAAGTATTTGGAAAGAAAGAAAGAAAGTGGAGAAAAAATGCCCGCCAAGTGGGATCCGAACCCACGACCGCACCAGACCGGTATTCTGGAGGTCGTGGGTTCGGATCGCACCTGGGGGGCATTTTTTTCTCAACTTTCTTTCTTCTTTCCAAATACTTTATCTGTTTCAATGACTTACCACATCCTCCCCTTTGCTTTCCGAGGTTTTCTTGACTGCCAACCCTTATTTGTGTCTATATATATATATATATATATATATATATACAAAAAAAAACTTTCAACAAGGTAAAGCACGATTGTTGCCAACGTTTCAGCAAAGAGACTTGTTTCCACAGGGCGAAAGCAAGTCTCTTGGCTGAAACGTTGGAAACAATCGTGCTTTTACCTTGTTGAAAGTGGGCAACGCGGACGCTTTTTTGACAGTCCCGGATTCAGGGGCATAGCGAGGCATACCACCATGGAACCCGAAAACCCTGATGAGACGGTGGAACATCCCCTCAAACACGTGGAAAGCGTGCCCCCAATGCCCGTATTGCAAAAGGGCCAGTGTGCACAAAGAAATTCAATAGTCGTCTCCGACAAAACCCCATTGGCCCTGGCATCCAAGGGCAAGGGGTACCCAGCTCCACACATTGCCCCTGATAGCCGCTGAGTGATCAGCTTAAATTCAAGGTGTAACACAGTAAACAACGAGTGAACTTATCATAGAAAGTTGAAATTTAAGGCAAATAACCGGCAGTCCCTGTCTATTGTGCAATTTTTTAGGCCTAAGCGATGCAGGTAAGAGGTAATTGTGAAAACGGTTTAGGAAAAGTACAATGAAGAAGTAAAAGAACCACCTCTACGCCACCTTGCCGACGGCGAACACACATTGTGCCACCGCCGCCGGACATATAAGAAAAAGCATGGCCGCACGCCCGTCTGTTACATCGCAAAAGCGGAAAAAATGCCAATGCAAGCCGTAGCGGCTGTGATCTCAAGCAAAAACAAACAACAATGGCTGAAAAAGAAAAGACTAGAATAAACAAACTATTTAAAGTAAACCCTCTAAAGAAATTAAAACAAATGCAATGGCGATCCTGGAATCACGTGGGGAAGCGGTGGCAGGTGGGGTCTCCATAGATGGCTTTAGCCAGATATGGCGTGCTCCCACGCTGGCATCACGTAGGAGAGAGCATCAACACCTTCGCATTTACGCGATTGTCATTCAAGGCCAAACTACCGTATCTAACATGATCACAATACCTCAGTCCTTGTGTGTGCTGTATTAGGTTCAGCTTTCGCCTGTTATTATACGCTGGCTTGCTTGTTAATAGGTAGTATGGATACGAAAGAACCTTGGGCACATGAGCCATCCGGATTTTCTTCTAATAAGCCGTTTAATTAGTGGCCCCAATTACCATACCTGGTCATATAACAACTGCGTGTCGTCGAGGTTGCACCGCAAGGCGAGTACACTGCTCCACATCGGGTGGTCTCTCATTCAGAGGCTGGTCTATGCTACCCAACCACCGGAGCCTCGCCCCCTTCTCATCGCCCCACCAGAATTGGATGCCATATTGATGAAGCACATGAAGCGTACCATCCTTTTTACGGGACGGTCCACCTACGTCCTTCTACGGTGGTATAAAGAGCCACATGTGTAAACGTTTTCTGCTGCACCAACGGAGAAGGCATTCCACAAGATCACACCAACATGAGGCATCCGTTTGGCTACTTTTCGACGGAATATTCTTTCCTTCCCATGCCGCATATGGCCCGCCCGGATTTGAACTCCATGGACGTTTCTAGCAGGTTTCCGTCAGACGCCATTTCTTTCAACCGTCTCCTTTCTGCAGAAACCAGTAATCACCCCTTCGCCCCGTCTCTCGTGCGTCTGACCACGTGCGGAAAAATATTACCTGCAGTTTTCTAAGGCAAACTGCTTTATCTCTAATGTGTAGAATTCTTCATTTGCACGTATCAAACTTGGTGTCAGTAGACTAAGCGGTGATATGTTGAACGCTCTTGTTTATGTAGGAGCGACAGTTCAGTGATGCCTCCGTGCTTGTCTGCCAGCCTCCGTAAACTTAGAATTACCTACTGTTGTCCAGCGTGTTACGGGGAAAACAGCGTTTTGATTAAAACGTTTAGGGAATTCACCCTGCGCGTTGCTACCGACCGTTGTCGGCGTAATACCCGTGTCAATGTTAGCGCGATGTAATGGTACGCTAATTAAAGGTTTGGACTACCCTCCTGCCTCAGCCGTCATTTCTTGCCATCATCCATGCGTTAGACTAACAAACGCAGAAGCGTCAAGTGTTGGTGGCACATCGTGCTCACTGTGGTTTACTTCCAGTAAAAGTCAATATTATCATCGTTCGATCACTCAAAATATTTAAAAAGGACATTCTGGTCGTCGCTTCTGTTAGCATTATCTATAGAGAGTAGTGATTCTGAAGCGCACCGTACGTTTTTCGTAGGGTCACTAGTTAACGCCGAAATACAGGCGATCCGTTAACCAACACTTCTCATTTTTGACACCATAGTGGCCTCTCCTGCAGAGAAATAAAGCGTAGCTTTTGCTGTCATAGACTGCTGTCAACCACTCCCAGTTGTCTTTTAAGGGCGAACGACTTTCGGACCTCGCAATGTATGTGCGGTCATCCGGCGTTCTCCGTACGCACAGCATTGTAAACCATCTATCGAAAGCGGCACACACTCTAGTACCATCCACGCGCCATCTGTGAAAAGCGCCGCAAATTGTAGTAGCAAGGAGAGCGAATTTTAAAGGATAAAATACGTAAAAAATGCAAAAAAGCATAAGCTGTCAACGAAAATTCCGGGAAAAATAGCAGTTGCAATTACAGTTACACTACAGTGAGCTATACGAGAGGGCCCTGAGGTGAGTTAATATACAGTCAAACCCGATTATAACAAACGAGGATAGAGGGAATTGTTGTATACATCGAACGAAAAAATCAGTTTCAAAAATACCTGCAAATCATATTCCATATGACGATGTTCAATCTGGTATATCGAACTCAGTGCGCCTAGAATTGCCGCCAAAATGCATGGTCTCGGAGCGGCGATTGATATGTTGATGGACGTGAACGAGGATCCAGAGACTCCCATGGGGAGATCCGACTCCCTGCACTTCCCGTAACTGTTTCCGACGCGCGTGTCTCATGATTAAATCGTCCCCGTCAGAGAGCCCGACCAAGATGGAAGCATCGCTGAACTGTGAGAAGAGCTGGCCAACGTTGCCGATGTTAAGGTGAAAGGAGTGCCCCTTGATGATTGCCTGAGTGCCGAAAACGACGTTGCTTTCACAGTCAGCCCGTTGGATGGCCGACACCAACACCGATGCCATGGCTACTTGCGCTGCAGGAAGCACAGAAGAGGCGGAGGATGGCGCTAGTGAAAGCCGTCACATGCTTAATCAAGTGCTTTCGGAAAATGTGCTCCACAAATATTGCTTCGATATCTTAAGACACGGGCTGACACTGATGCAAATGATGTCTTATATAGAGGATGCTGTGCTAGTAGATGCCGCCAAAACAAACGTGTAAACAAGAATCACTGCTTTCAGGGAAATTAGGTAGTTACAGCGGAACGTGCATGCCTTTATTTATTTATTTATTTATTTATCTATTGAAGGAGCAGCGTGAAGAAATCAATAAACAGTGTTCGAAGCCAGCGAAGGAACCTTCTTCATTGGTGAAGGGTTCGTGAACATGACCCCGCCCGACAGCAGTTGTGACAAACAAGAAACAATAATCACGGGTATAAAAGTAGGCGAAAAAACTACATGTAAACTAATACCAGCAATAAAGCACATAACGATGTATAGAGTAAAGCTAAGCTCAATAACGCACTGCATCAAGTCAACAGAAAATATTGCGGCACTTTCTGAACACTCACGATAATGTCAGTCAGAGTGCTTTATCCAAGCTACAATACCGCGGGATCCAAAGAAACGACAATGTTACGCCAAGATTACCGAGGGCTGAGGTGTTGGTTGTGTTCCTGTTGCTGTTCTTATCCTGACCATCCGCTACCGCGGCGTGCTTCTGTCTAACCGCTTTACTTAGGAGAGTATGTCGAGACTTATGCTAGGAATTATGTTATCCGAACATGTTAAGTATTTCAGTCCTTTTAGCCTACTCTCAGTCGCATACAACTTGTTTACCAAGGTAAAAACTAACCACATAAGCAACAGCCTACATATACAACAACCACGGAAGCAAGCTTGGTTTACAAATGGATATTAAGTATTAGATACAATATGCGCCAGGGATCGTGTAAATAAAATGGGCGGAGTGTTTATGCCCTTTGCGAGAAAAATCGTTGGTTCTCAAAATACTTCTGCAGTGGTGCAAACATCGACTGAGGAGGTTAGAGATTAGACCAGCTTAAGTCTCCATTATCATGTATGAAAAAATGTATGGTTAACTATAACGTGTCCATGACAAAAAGTAAACGTTTTTTGATATCTTAAAGAGATGGTCAGGGAGATGCAATGTATCTGAAGCGGTTTCGAAGTGTGCTGGAGATGGTACTCAGGAAGTCGACTAGGACAAGGCCGGATAGGAAAATAAAGAGCAATACGTGAAGTTATAAATCCTCTGTAAACTATGCATTGTGTGAGGTGAACTGTGGAAGTAGTGTCAATATAATAAAAACCTTAAACTACATTTGTCACCAAAAAGAATTGTACACAACTAATGGGTGCTGCCCATTGTGATGTATGGAGCGGTAACTCGGAACCTTATTTGAGAATAAAAAGAATACTTGTTAACCTTAACTAGCGCAACGGAGGATTTTAGTGGTATCACAAGGGGCTAGGGAGCAAGACCCATATATGAGCGAGCAAATTAGAATGGCAGATGCCATAGCTAAACGTATTAAGAAGGTCGGCTGAGCTACTCATGTATAGAGAGGAAAAAAAATCTCTTTGGGGATAATGGTAATGAAGAAGATACCGAGAGACCGGTCTAGAAGAATCGGAGGGCGAAATACGCAATAGAGAGACAAAGTAAGAAAGTTGGTAGTAAAATATTGACCTCGAGCAACGAATGCGAGGAGCGCGTGGAGGTAATAGGGAGAAGCTTTTCTCCTACAAAAGAGCCCAATAAGCTTTTGACAATAATGTTGATGCATAGTCAGTAGAACAAATGCCTCTTGTAATCCAAGAGATATCGACCGTGAACAGAATGGGCAGTCGGATTAGCGGCCGACTTCCTAGCCCCAGAGACCAAGATGCAAATTGGATTATGGCGAGCGTTTTATTTTTTCTTTATTTCGCTCACGTCATCGTATTCATCTGGGCAAGTTGGTGGAATGGAGGACGACATCATTGAGACTTATGTTTTCCCTTAAGCGGCAAAATTCAAATAGGGTTCAGTATACAGTTGCACGGCCTTCTAAGTGGTGCTGTTGTAGCAGCACAATCGGCTCCCCTCCGCCCTGATATCGATCTCCGCAGTCCCAGAAACAGCTGTCTTGATTGAGGTAGATGCTGAGAAAAGACCTTCCAGAAGAAAGATCTCCGAGTCGAGTTGCCTTTCGCTATCGAACGAAAAGCGAGCCCAAAACACTGCCCCAAAAATATCAAAAGGCGATTTCCGTACTTTCCTCCAGTTTCACCACTGCCGAACGGTTCTCCTTGTCTGAGTACACTGCGCATTTCTCTCGCACCGAACGCTCAGATGAGCAATTCTAAAAGACGCCAGCTAGCTCGGCCGTCTACGCTGCTGAAAAGTGGTCTTGGAGTCGTCTAAAACCTGGAATGAGCATTGAAGGTGGTAAATTCAGGAGATATCTCCGTCAAGAATAGCGCAAAAGCATCTGTAGCTGCCTGCGTTTCGATACCGTTGCCAAATAGGTGCTGTTGTTTCAGCTCAGTCGGCGCTTACTCCTCTCTGAAGTGGAGCCGTGCACTTCCCAAGACATAAATACCTGTGTCAAAGGAGGGACTGGGCCTACAATAAGGCACTGAAAATGACTTCTACAAAGTTGGGGGGGGGGGGGCTTCCCTACCCCAGAAGCGCGCAAAACAAACCCGTGAACCATCAAAGAGCTATAAAAGGAATTCAGCCTTTCGGAAACAAATAGAACGTCGTAAAGAGGGGCATGAGAAACAGACGTAAGACTGGTGTGTAACAAAAACACAAGCGCCTTCTTACAAACATGTACACAGTGCTTGAATGATGTGACAAGGAATGCAGCAGCTTTGCAATACGGAAAACATAGCAGCCGGGCATCCACGGGATTTGAAGGAAAGGTGGATTTCAGGCCGAGTATAAAACGCAGCAAACAAAGGTACGCGCCACGGGCTGAATTAGTAATTAAAACACTATCCTTCTTTCCTCTAACGGATTGCATGCACCTCATTGTTGCTAATGACTGCGCAGAGCTGGATCAAAGTGAGGAGAAATGCAGTTTTGCATGCGCGTAAAATAAACGCACTGAGCAGCAAATGGCGACAAAGCGATGCATCCATGTTTGGCCACAAAATTGCAGCTCTATACAAAGGCACACGCCTATGGAATAGGAATCAGTGAACACTGGTGTTCGCTTTTTTTAATACTAAGCTATCTTAGTTACGATCGTCGCCACACAGCTACAATGTGGATAAAAGGAATGCCATATACATTTAAGGGTGAATAACGAACACGGGTGTCGGTGAAGATAGGAAACTGAAGCGCCATAATTGGCTATGAACAGAAGCGCTGAACAGGGGTAATAGCATCGACATTACGCTGCATTCAGCTCCACCTTTGCTGTGCTCGAAAAGTGAATGCATAGGTCGCGTCGTAAAACATTTGCCTGCACATAGGTTTAACGACGTGTAAAGGGAGGCAGCACAATTTTTTGCTGAAAAAGAAAGGCGAACGAAAACATTATGATGCTGCTATATAAATTCTATTATTCTGAAACCAAAGAAAGTATAAACTTATTGGCGTACGAAAAGCCCAAAGACACTGCAGTAGAGCTTTCCCAATACGCACCATCGCTTTGATAGAGCTCGCCAGCGGTAGCGGGTCCCTCGCCGAGAACTTTTTAGGCAATTGTACGCTTTCTGCTCGTCTTGACATGCTGCTCTTACTGAGAAAGAAGTCGAACAACACAGGAGTGTTTGCTTAACCAGATAACACTCCCAAATGTAACCTACCATTCAAACAATAACGGGAAAGCGGTAGACGACGAGACAAGGATTTCTGCTTTAATATATCTTGAAAACCAAGCAGCAGAGAGACTAAGTGGCTTTCTTAGTTTTTCCTTCCTGCTCCTTTTTTGTAAGTTTACCCTTTCACAGAGCCGACATGAAGAAATGGTATTGCGTTCTGTTCTAAAGGTTGATGAAAGATTTTACAGCAAGCTGCACACTTAGAATGTGAAGTTTTCATCTACGCGAAGAATACAGTGAGCATGTACGCAAGGATTAACAGGTTTTACTTTCTTGCCTCCGATAGGCCACATTTATTCGTCGATGTTTAGTGGAACACTGGTGGCAATGTAGGCTCTATAATGTATATTTTAAAACCTCACATTCACGTATTTTTCAAACAAAAGTACCTTTAAAACAGATTTAGGCTCGAACTCTGAACTAATTGCTTGTGAAACAATTCGCAGAACTTCAGCATATTTTCTTAATGCACCAAAAACATTTTTTTGCCGCGCAAGTAAACGAGAGCACATGTCTAGTTTGCGGGGAACGGCATAGCACTCAATTTATTTGCTATCCTATTGCGGACCTCAAAAAGGTATACCAAATACCGCATGAGCACAACTGTAATATAAGTTTGGCTGTGGGCACGACCACTCGCTGAGCACTTTATTTATTTTGTAAGGATGTTCGTCGCCAGTGCCCTTTACGAGTGAGAAACCGGAGTATAGGCAACACTGTCCACCCGCCTTGAGGAAGAAGGTGCCGACACACGATAGCATCATCATTGCAGTCAAGTGGCAACAATACACGGCAGCCGTATCACTATCGCTTAGAACTACCAACAATCTGCTTCTCTGTTTTGCTCTCGGTCGATACGGCAGAACGGACTTCATGCTCCTGACTTTGTGAGCTTACGTTGTGGTATCGCAGTCCTTCGGTCAAGGAATAAATCCTCCTTACAATATATTTATTGCTTTCTTTATTTATATATTTATGCTACCCTCAGGGCCAGCAGCATAACCGAGGGGAAGTACATACTGCCTATTTTTGTATTGCAAAAGCTACTACAACGTATCTGGAATAGATCTTTGATCTCAATTAGGCAGGTATTCCTTTAAGAAAGGAGGAAACTGACTCGAAACTTACACGTACTGTAGTCTGCAAAAACGAGAACAATATGAAAATATAATAAACAAATTGACATATTTGCAAAGCGCTGCAAAGTTATGATGCTAACCAAAAACCGACAAGTGATTACTTTCTACTTGACTCATTCTTCCGGTTAACTCGTAGAGTGAACACTAATTGTCAAAATATTGCTTATTGTCACGGCCTTCTTGACATTTCACATGGCAATGCACTGAACCACCTGGTGGTCAATCCGTCGTACGTTTCATCTATGGGTACGTGCCGCATCATTGGGTCGCGCAAGGCAATCCGAAGCGAAGACGAAGAGGTCGCCCAGAGACATACTGGCTCGAGCTACGTCGATATCCTCGGATTCGGACTATACGCCTCATTCTTTGAGAATAATCGCTTTTATGCAGAGCGTGAAAATATGCCGCCTCTGCCTCGTAACATCTTTTGGAGGAGGTTGCGGTTCCCGTCCCTGTGGCTGTCAACAGCGCAGCAACACCACACCACGAATTATCGGAGTGGGCGACACATTCGTGGACGCACGATGCATTCGTGCAACGAGACCGCACTAGTTGCGCCCCCATCATCGTTTCTCCGACCCGTTACCCAGGCTTTTTCACCGGTGAGGACGACACCGACGTGGAAAGAATCGATGCGCGTGTTCGAACGTGCCAGCGCCCATAACAGGTTGGATTGGTACGATAATGCGGCATAACCTACCTTACGATCTAAGAAACACAGCCAAATCCTGGTATGAGACCAATGAGCTCCCGGTGACCAGCTGCGACGTTTGCAAAAAAAAAAGATGCGCAAATATTTGGCAGACCCCTTGGTCGCCAGCTCGCCCCACGTCAACAGCTCGCTTCGCGCAACCCTGTACTACACTGAATCGTATATCACGCATATACACAATGTTATGGCCCTCTACGCAAAGGTTGATCCCGAAATGTCGGAAGCCGACCAAGTAGGCCACGTACTTAAAGGCAATTGCAGATGGCGCCTTCCATCTGCTGATGTGTAAGGATGCCGCTAAAGTCGACGTCATTCTTAACGAATGCCGCCGCTTTGAGGAGGCGAAATGCCGCCGCATCGCCCACCAGTTTACTCGGCTGCCTTACACGGCAGCAACGTCGTCGTGTCAAGATGTGTCGGCGCCACCGCGCACAACGCTGACGCCTAGCATGGAGGCCCAGACTGAGAACCTGACGGATATTAGTACGCCGTGAGATCGAGAGAATGGATCCAGTCGCTCAGCACTGCGCGCACTAACGGAACGGCCCCACGATTTCTTTCATCCAAGCCGTCGTTCGAAACGAGATCACGACCTGGGCCTTCACTCAGTTTGTGACTCGGGACGCCAGGATCCCTACGTCGGCTTCCGTATCCCTTCCCCCGTACTCCCGCACGGGGCACCTTGAGTATTCATGGTGACGGTGAGCAGCGACACCGCGGACCCCGAGCTCCCCAACTTAAGCCGTGTCCAACCGTGGCGATGTGTTTAAAGGTGAAGGGTAGAAGCCGTAAACGGTGGCCGTCGGAGCCTTGGTCAAGCTCCGGCCGATGGGCTCCCTGCCTGTCTACCAGGCAGGGAGCTCCGGGACCCTCTTTGACTACCAGGGTAAGGTCAAAGGAGAAAGTACCCCCGTCTCCCTGCTTTTATACTATGCTTTATGTATTGTCTAAAACCCCCCCCCCCAACCGTGATCGGTCCCTGAAAAGGGGCCGCACCGAAGTATCCTTTCCTCCGTTGCCGTCGTTAACCTTTCCTGAACCGGACCATTTTTCTCGATTTCTTGTGATGGAATCCCTCAATCCAACCCACCCTCTTGCATCTCAGTCAGTCTTCTTGATCGCCAAGTATCTTGAAGCCATAGTAGGAAAATCGTATAAGTGCAAAAAACAAAGGTCTGGTGAACTTCTCATCGAAATAAATGACAAGCAGCAGTCCACGAAGCTTCTAGCTCAGACTAGACTGGCTGATCTAGACATCACGGTCACACCCCATCGGAGCCTCAACAGCTCCCAGGGTGTGATATCCGAGACAGATCTTTGAACGAAACGGATGCGGATCTCCTTGCCGGCTTGAAGGATCAGGGCGTCACTGCCGTGAGACGCATCACTATCCGCAGAGACGACAAGGAGATTCCCACCAAACACATCATCTTGACTTCGACCGCGCAGTTCTTCCACAATACATAAATGCAGGTTTTATCCGTTGCTCCATCCGTCCCTACATCCCGAACCCGCGGCGCTGTTTTAAGTGCCAGCGGTTCGGGCATGGTACAAACTCTTCCCGTGGCCGAACGACCTATGCGAAATGCGCGGCGCACGATCACCCAAGTGACAATTGTCCATCCGATACCCTGTCTTGTGTGAACTGCGGCGGGCCGCATGCAGCGTACTCCCGCAAGTGCGAAAAGTTTCAACTGGAGAAAAAGATAATCAACATCAAGGTAACCGAGAACCTTACCTTCCCAGAGGCGCGAAAGAGGTTCGCCTCTTTCCCCCTGGGGAGGTACGCCGACGCAGCTCGCCGGGGGACGGAGCGGCGTCTCGTTTCCACAGGGACCCAGTTCAGCGAGTCTGACCTGGTCCCTCCCCCCCCCCCCCTGGGTTGCCTCTGGCAGCCCAAGCCACCACCACGCCGCTTGCTGAGGCAGCAGCGGTTGTGGTGGCAACCTCTTCCATCGGGACCGGTGCCCCTCCTGCCTCTGTCTCCCCGTCCTCCAGTGCGTTGGAGGGGTACTGAGGTGATGGACACCACGGGCCCCGCACCGGTTCCCACCGCCACCGCACCGCCCGTGCCACCTCTGGCGCCCCCGACGGTGGCGGCTCAAACGAAGGGCTCCCGAAGGGGGGCCAAGTCCGGGGGGCCCGGTCCGTAGGGCACCCCTCGGACATCCGACGACGAGATGGATGTTGGGCCGTTCCTGCCTGCAACGCAGCGCAAGGAGCGGCCACCGACTTCCAAGCCTACAGAAAGGCCCAAAAAGCCCAATCCAAGAGTAACAGCCCCGAAAGACGACACATGAACACACACGAACACACACATTCCAGTCATTCTTAAATTTAAATAATGGGAACAGAAAATATCATCCAATGGAACTGCAGAGGCCTCCTTAAAAATCTTGACGATGTGTATGAGATTCTGCATGCCAGTCAGCCAAGTATTATGTGTCTCCAGGAAACCCACCTCAACTCTATACAAACAAATTTCTTAAATAGGTACATGGTATTCAGAAAGGACAGGGTTGGCTGCACCCACTCTTCAGGAGGTGTGGCCATTATCGCCCGGAAATCATTAGCATGCCACCCTGTCACTTTAAACACTGTCCTCGAGGCTGTAGCGATCCGTACCATAATATTTAATAGGTTGATAACGGTATGCTCCATTTACATCTCTCCTGATTTTGCCCTTCTGAGCTCTGATTTCGAGGCACTGGTTGACCAGCTGCCCGAACCATACATACTAACAGGCGACCTTAATGCGCACAACTCTCTTTGGGGCTCCACCAGAACGGATGCCCGAGGTCGCCTGATAGAGAAGTTCCTTACATCCTCCGGAGCATGCCTTTTCAACAAAAAACAGCCTACATACCATAACTTAGGACACAATACATACTCGCATCTTGACTTGGCGATTGGTTCCGCAGTTCTCTTTCCATGTCTTGAGTGGGGTGTGGGCACAGACCCATATGGTAGTGACCATTTCCCCACTTCATTAACGTATATAGGTATAGGCCCGAGCAGTCCATCTTCCCATAAAAGGTTTAATGAATCACAAGCAAACTGGAGCACCTTCACACAAACATCTCAACTACACCACACATCCATAAAACACCTACACGTGGAGGAAGCCGCCCAACTCGTCACGGCGCACATCCTCGACACCGCCGAAAAGTCCATTCCCCAGGCCTCCAAGTGGGTCCCGCAGCCCAAGGAGGCCCTGGTGGAACGAGGACTGCAGGCGGGCGCGAGAGGCCCAGAACAAGGCGTGGGGTGTCCTTCGCCGGTACCCCACGTCAGACAACCTCATTTCTTTTAAACGGGCAAAGGCTTTTGGGAAGCGAGTGCGTCGTGAGGCGAAAAAGGGAGAGTTGGCGCACCTTCCTCACTTCCATCAATTCATACACTGATACACACAAAGTCTGGACACGAATACGAAAACTAAAAGGACAACAGACACACAGCCTGCCCCTGGTTAGTACAACAGGGGACACACTGGAAGACCAGGCTAACACACTTGCACAACACTTCGAACACGTGTCCAGTTCAGCACACTACACAAACACTTTCATGAAACACAAAACATCTGTAGAAAAGAAGTCCCTGCGTGCTAACAACAAGTCGCAGACTTCTTACAATTCTTGTTTTTCAATTCATGAGCTGAAGGTTGCTCTGAGCACATGTAAGACGTCAGCTCCAGGTGCAGACAAAATCACATACACCATGATACAACACCTACACCCAGACACTCTTGAAACACTCTTACACCTATACAATAAAATATGGCTTTCGGGCACATTCCTCGCTCTTGGAGGGAGGCCATAGTAGTGGCTGTCCTAAAGGAAGGGAAGGACCCTTCCTCTCCTGCCAGTTATCGCCCCATTGCCCTGACAAGCTGCCTGTGTAAGCTCTTCGAGAAGATGATAAACAGGAGACTTGTGTACTTCTTAGAGTACAATGGTCTTCTCGAGAGCTGCCAGGCGGGCTTCAGGGCGGGGCGATCTACCAACGATCAACTCGTTGCGTTAGAGTCTTATATCAAAGATGCTTTCCTCCACAAGCAGTACTGCATGACGGTCTTCTTTGATCTTGAAAAGGCGTACGATACTGCTTGGCGGTACGGCATCCTTAGCGACTTGAAGTCCTTTGGCATGTCGGGTAACATGATGAACACGCTTGCCAGTTACCTGTCTGAAAGAACGTTTCGCGTGCGAGTTGGAACTGCACTTTCTAGGGTTCATGTGCAGGAAAACGGCGTGCCGCAAGGTGGAGTTTTAAGTTGCACCCTTTTTATTGTAAAAATGAATTCTCTTCGTAAGGCGCTACCACCATCGATTTCCTCCTCCATTTATGTAGACGACGTTCAATTATCCTTTAAGTCTTGTAACCTGTCTGTCTGCGAGCGCCAAGTCCAGCTTGGTGTTAACAAGCTAGCTGGTTGGGCAGACAGCAACGGTTTTAAATTTAATCCGGGGAAGTGCACTTGTGTCTTGTTTTCCAAGAGGCGTGGCATCCGGCCGGATCCAGACATTCATCTCAATGGTGTCTCGATTCCTGTCAAGAAAGAACACAAGTTTTTAGGTATAATCTTTGACGAAAAGCTCACATTTATCCCACACATAAAACAACTAAAACATAAATGCTTAAAAACAATGACTATCCTGAAGGTTCTGTCGCACATTTCTTTTGGTGCTGACAAACAACTTCTTTTACGTGTTTTTACCAGCTTGATAGGCTCACGACTGGACTATGGTAGCGTTGTCTATGGGTCAGCCACTAAAACATCCCACAGAATGCTGGACCCTGTGCTTCATCTAGGGCTCCGCTTGTCATGTGGTGCCTTTCGGACTAGTCCAGTAGAAAGTCTGTATGTAGAGTGCAACAAATGGAGCCTAGAACGTCAGCGAGCCTACACAGACCTGCTTTATGCTTTTAAAATCTCATCAATGCCTCACCATCCTTTTATATCAGTTTTTTATGATACATCCATATCTCAACTTCTTACTAATCGTCCATCAGTCTCTGCTCCCTTCGCCTTCAGAGTAAGAGAAGAAGCGTCGCAACTTGATGTCATGTTCTCAGACACCATCAAAACCTCCGCTACTGAACTTCTAGTACCGTGGCAGCTTCGCCCGATATCATGTGATGTATCTTTTATAAGGGTCGAGAAAAACAGAGTGCCTAGAAGCGCGATCGTGCAACATTTCTTGTCCCTGCAGCACAAATATAAGTGTGCTGAATTTTATACGGATGCTTCAAAAACCGCTACAACTGTTTCCTGTGCTCCGCATGGTGGGACCTTTAATGTCTGTAGAACTATGAATAGAAATACAAGTATCTTTACGGCAGAGGCCTATGGCATACTTCTGGTAGTTCAACATATTGTTCTAAGTCGAATTCCGAAATCTGTAATTTATACTGATTCTTTAAGTGTTGTGCGTACATTATCCTCACAGAAGTCTAAAAACCATGTGGTCAGTGCTCTCATTAGTACTTTTATGTCTGTGCATGCGTTAAACCTTGAGGTGACCGTGTGCTGGGTGCCAGGGCACTCTGGAATTCCAGGTAATGAGACCGCAGACCGAATGGCGGCCGCTGCTGCCCTTACAACTACTGTTGACATAACAACAATACCCTACACCGACCTCAAATCACACATCAGACAACACCTGCGCACAACATGGCAAGCACACTGGAATCAACAGACTGACAACAAACTACACATTATAAAGCCACTCTTGGGAGCATACACCACTGATACTCACAACAGACACAACGAAGTTACCCTGGCTCGATTACGGATAGGCCACACGCATGCAACACACTCCCACCTGCTCACGGGATCTCCAAGACCCCTGTGTAGCAGGTGCGGGGAGGGCCTATCCGTAGTCCACATACTAATAACATGCAAGGCACTTCACACAACACGACACAAACACTTCAGAGAACTCTACAGACAACATATCCCACTACATTCATTGCTGTTTCTAGGTGACGATGCCAGTGTTTCTATGAAACGTGTGTTTCATTATTTGTCAGATGTTCAGTTTTTAAACCTTATCTCATATCACGCATAATCAAATCTGGCCCTATACACCAGCCATCACCATTACCTTTAATTGATTTTACTATGTTCGATTTACATGTTTTTATACCTACCTTTTTGTGGTAATCACTTCGCTTCATTATATAACTTCTTTTTTGGCGCTCTTTGCCCTCGTTGGCCTTGCGCCATGAAACACCAACCATCATCATCATCTTCCCCCGTACTGATGCCCCGCCGTGCTACGATGTTCTATTGAGCTACCGACTACGCAGTTCTGGTGAATGAAGAAGAGCCGATGACCGCCCCATCTGCTTAAACTGCCATCGCGTTGTACACGTCGCCCGTTATTACCGCAACAGCTGGTCGCCATTTAGCCGTCAACGGTTTCCCGAGAACAGCTACTCCGACGACTACACTCGACGTTTTCCGCAACGTCCTCAGCAGCCCTTCACAACCGACAACACACGACGCAACCTATCTAGCCACTCGCCTTCAGCTCAGCGTCACCAGTCGCGTTCGCCGCAGCCCCGCCGCCAGACTCCGCCGCCCACATTTTCGACCTTCCTCTCGGAAAACTAGCCAGTGCAGCTCCTGGAGGTGATGCTGCATTTACAACCCGGCCTGCAAATCCTGTGTTGACTTAGGTTCCAAGACCGAATCTGATAGATGTTCACGTTGACGGGGTTCGTGTTAGTGCTTTAGTCGACACAGGTGCCAATATTTCAGTCATGAGTTCGAACTTTCGCCGCACTCTTAGGAAAGTTATGACGCCCGCGATATGCCGTGCCGTACGAGTCGCCAACGGAGGAACGACCACCGTAGCCGGAATTTGTACCGCCCGCGTCGTAATTCCCGGACACAACATCCCTGTCTTGTTCACCGTCTTGGACACATGTCTTTACGACATAATGTTCGGACTAGACTTTCTAACAGACCACGCAGCCCTCATTGACTGCTCCGCCGGGGTTCTACGTCTTGGGTGCGCAGAACACCCCTTGATGACATTACGCCCACTTACCGGCTTTACGGCGTTGAACATGCTATAGGTCCCAAGGCTACTCCCTACGTGCGTTTATCGTCGTGCCCGCCAGTAACAGATGGTGACTACCTTTTCTCGCTCGTCATCGATATGCTCATTGAACGCAACGTGACCCTTCCTTATACAGTCGTGACTATTGCGAAGAACGAAATAGGCCTTCCATTTTTGAACTTCGGTTTCTCCACCCAAGTCCTTCCCCGTGGAATGTCGCTTGCTACACTGATGCCCTTGGCTGAATGCGAAGTTTCCGTGGTGACAACTGACGCCTCTGAATCCTCTACGGTTAGGAAACGGGACATTTCACGAACTACCATTGATTTTATGGACATGATAGCGTCGGACCTTCCATCTCCAAGAAAACCATCAGCCGCGCTGTCTTCTAGCGTAATATCGGGACATTCTCGACTTGGGAAACCATCCGTTGGTTCAGAGTTCCTATGTGGCACACTGGTGATGCGACTCCTATCCGCCGACGTCCATATCATGTCTCCCACGCCGAACGTACCGTCATTCAGCAGGACGTAGAGAAGATGTTGCGGAAAGATGTTATTGAGCCCTCTTCTAGTCCATGGGCGTCGGCAGTGGGGCTGGTCGAAACAAAAGGCGGCTGATGGTGATTCTGTGTTGATTACAGACATTCGTCTTTTGCGTGCATGGGCATATCGTCTTTGGACACCCCGTCTTGCCTCCAGTTGCCAAGGGACAGTGAAAATACCAATTACCAGTTTGATCTCTTGTTCTTTGTGCTTGTTTCTCATGTTCGCTTCGGGCGACTGTGATTTCTAATCTTTTTTTACACCCATTCCAAATACGTGCAAATGAATATCTTGTTTTGACCCCTGTCTTTCGCCCCTATAGCCAAGAGGGGCACGGGTAATTACTTTTTTAAATGTTTTCCCAGTTCTGTTTCTTTTTTTGTTTGTTTTCGTTGTCTCATATTCGTTCACCGTGAGTGTGATTTTTTGCGGATGTCACATGCGTGCATGGGCGTATCTTGTTTTGACCCCTCTTTCACCCCAGTCGCCATGGGGAAAAAAGAAATTAACTTGTTAAATTGTGCTTATTTTGTATGGCCTTTTTCCCCATGTCCGTACCGCGTGGCTGTACGTCCTTGTTATCTTTTTTTGCCTCTTGCACTTCTCTCCTTCCTTTTCTGCCGAACAACCATGTCCCCATTGTACAAAATCTCCCTTCCCTTCCCCTGCCCTGGCTCTTGCTTCATTTTCTGGATATATATGGCCCAGAAACCAACCTATTCTGTACTCTGAAGAAAGAAAATTCTCTTTCTGAAACTTCAGTAGACATTTATTTTGGTTTTTTTCGCGTGTGTTCCTGTCTTTACATACGTTATATATACATAAATATACATAAGTATATATATAAAACCTTTTCATTCAGTATAGGTCGATATTTATATTTTGGGTTTCCAGGCTTTAATTCTTCAAATGTACCACTAGCACCGAAGCAACAAGTGGCGCTGTTTAGTCAGTCAAGAGGCAGACGTAATGAGACACGACTTTTTATTCGTCCCACCGATGGCGATACGACTTGAACGAGTTGCGGCCTGGTCCCTGTGTGGCCTCTGTGGCACATAACCACTCATTGCGAATGAGCGCTACCGTCTACTTTTCGGTATTACTTAAGTACGTGATGTGCTGCCACGTGTCTTCCTTACAACTACCCCCGGGAACGACAAAGCATCCTGGCGACTCAGGAAGATGAAACGACAACAGGGTTGATGTGAGGCTTGAGGCGCTGTACATGGACCACGGCCATGACGCCAGTCGTTATGGCCACGCTGACGCCTATCAGCTCAACGAGTGAGAGGCTCACACACATACGTTTCTGAGGATGTCCGCTTGAAAATACTGTAGAGACCCTGGTAGCGCGAAACCAGTTTACTGCTCACGCCTGGCTAAGAGACTGGAACGCACAGCCAGACAAGCGAGCCGGTTGAGTAGGTAGGAGCAGACGTCGTTTCGTCATGCTAGAACTTGTGACGCTGTCGTCTTTTGTGGTAAAAGATCGGGCCAACTGACCAGACTCTTCGGCGTGCTAGGCGAGATAGGAGATGGGCGTGCACCCTGAGTAATCGGGCCGATAATGAAGTATGGTGTCCAGGGTGCACGAAGGTTCGCGGCCCCACAAAAAAAAAACCAGAGAGAATTTGGTTGTGGCCTGCGTAGTGGTGTTGTATGCACATGTCCCATGTGGTAGTACTGCGTCGCAGTCTGAATAGTCCGCTGCGACCTACATCACCAGCATGTCACCACGGTGTGGATGAAATATTCGGTGAGGCCATTGGTCTGAGGATGATACGCCGTGGTGGATTTTAAGAAGGGCCTTTGTAATTTCAGAAAGAAAAATTACACCATCTTCCCGTGGGGAACCATGAGGAGGATGCGAAGCATCATAGGGGTTCTGTGTAGGTTCCATCGTGTTGCCGTTATGTTGTTTTATTTATCGGAGCACGAATTGGGAACGTAGTGTGAACCCCCACGTAGGGTCGGAGAAATGCAGAGAAATGTATAGACAGTGAAGAGACCGACACCGGCGTTAGCTGATCGAACACCTCCCGGATCTCGTCTTTCTTTATTGCGTGTTCATGCTCCTACCTCGCAGCCCGCCCTCTCCTTCCTCTTCTTTGGTTGAGCTGCAAGGCGCGTGGCGCTTCCCGCCACAGCTTTTCCACGGGAAAATTCAAAATCCTCCTCTACAGTTTTAAGTTCGTCGTTTCGTTTCCGTTGACGTTGAGCTTGGCGTGCCTTCGTTGTATCAGTAGCTTCTTGACGTAGTTTGAATAAGTCAAAGACACAAAGCGCGTTCGTAGCACTTGCTCCTGTCCCGGTTTTGTAGCAAAGTGGGAAGAGCGCCACGTACCTCCCGTTGCTGCTAGAGAGTCGTGGGATCGAAACCGGTCGCCGGTAACTATTTCTTTTTTATAGTTTAGGGGGAGAGGTGCAGACACCGGAGGACGGAGGGTCGACTAATAGATGCTTTTCATCTAAAACTCTTCTTTGATCACTCAGGTGTGGAAGATGGAACGAGGCGACTTCGCATGCGCAAACCGCAGGTAGGAAGGCAGTCTCCGTGCACTGAGTCAGATAATCGACAGCTACAATTACCCATCGTTTGCTATCTGCAGTGCAAGGAAGAGGTCCATAGATGTCGATGCCTACATAGTCGAATGGTTGTACTGGACATATTACGGGCTGCCAAGCCGTAATTACTTGGCGTGGAGGCTTCGCACATAAACGTACTGACAATCGAAGTGGTACATGCCGCGACAGTAGTACCGCAAGCACAAGCGTTGATATGCTTTGGGAACACAAGCACGGGTACAAGGCGCCTCTTAGTAAAAATAGGCATGCATTTCTGACCGTTGGTGGTGCGGAATCAGAAAGACCTAGTTGGGACCTTTGGGTTTGTAGTTCGACAACATTCCGTCACGAATGGCAAAGTGCGACTCTTGCCGACGTTGTGTCCGAGTCGCACCGTTCACCTGTGAGCCAGACAGAAAGTTCAACATGGATGAAATCCAAGGGACTTTTTTGCTCGGATGGCATAGAGTGAATCCACAATGTACACACGTGCCAATGGGTTCTCGTCACTCGGTCAGTGTCTTTGGGCAACTGCAGCACGAAAGGGCATATGTACCATTGTGCTGCCATCTTAACGATAGGTGAAACGAAGTTATATTCCTGTAGTGACAAAGACCAGCGCCAGCCGACCTGGAGGATGTTTGAGTAAGGACAGCCAACGAGGCGTGTGGTTATCCGTGACAACGTAGAGAGAGCGGCTATAGAGGTGCAGGCGGAACTTCGCAAGCGCCAAAATAATGGCCAGATGTTACCTCTCCGCCTTTGTTAGCGTGCGACTCACAAAAGAGACCACATACTCGTTATATCGTTCCTTGCCCTGAGCGAGAACTACCCCGAAACCAACCCTGCTCGTGTCCGTGTGAATTTCGATGAAACGAAATGGCGCAGGATATACGGAGTTTGGAGGCTATGGTGCAGGTTAGTAAATGCGTCGTCGTAGGCCGTACAGGCGATGAGGCGATGAGAGATGCAAAGTTATGTACGAATGGTCGAAAGTATGAACACTGCCCAATCAAGCTGCGAATGGCCTTGACTAGTGCCGGCTGCGGAAATTCTGCCACGGCGCCGGACTTGGTAGATTGGATTGGGAAAACTTCTTTGGGGCCTGCGAATGAAGTCCTATTGTTAGGTCTCCATGACTTGGACGGAGTCGTCACCGCAGATGTAGCCAACCCGGCTAGGGGTCCTCCGCTCCCCGTCAACGGGTCGCCGGGGTCCTCCTGCCTGACCAGCGCCACGATGACTCGCTGGACAGCCTGGAGTTGAAGATTTTGGTCTTCTGTCCGCACCGCCTCCTCGAAGGTAGGTGGCATCGTTCTTGTGTTTGATTCGTCCGGGTACGCGAGGCAATCCCAAACGATGTGACCGAGTCTTGCTGGAGCTTTGCCACACACCCGACAGGTGGCATCAGGGTATGTCTCCGGGTACATCTTGTGCTTTAGGTAGGGCTCGGGACCTTCTTTGTTTGGAGTTTCCTATAGATGACCGCCTGCTCCCTGCTCAATCCGTTGCACGACGGCGGGAGCTTGCGCCTGGCAAGTCGATAGGCCTGAGTAATTTCTTTGTAGGTAGTCATTCGGTCTGGTGTGCTGTGCAACAAATACTCTCCGCCACTTTGCCCGGCGCGGTTAGTGAGTTCGCGCGCACGAGCATGTGCGGTTTCCTTGTGGTTCTGAGCACGTGCCGACACCGTACCTGCGTGTGCCGGGAACCACTTGATTCTCGTCTTCCCCGTGAGGCTTGGTTGTCTTCACAGTAGTTTCTCTGTTACGGGGCAAACCCTGCCTTCGGAGAAGTTTTTGACAGCTTGCCTGGAATCACTCAGGACTGTTGTGCAGCCTTGAACTTTGAGGTCCAGCGCGATCACCGCCTCCTCTGCTTCCTCGAGTCTCCCGCTCGCAACGCTGGCCGCCGCGCAGAGGTCGCCCTCGGCGTCGACCACCCTCACCATGAAGCCACGTTCGTTGCAATATTCCGCTGTATCGACGTAGCTGGCTCCAGCGTCCCCGTCGTGGAGTTCCGCCAGCGCCTTCGCCCGTGCGCGCCGCCGGCCCTCGTTGTACTCCGGGTGCATGTTGCGCGGGACTGCATCCACCTGGATTTTGTCCCTGGTGTCGCCTCGTAGCTGCGTTTTGGTTCCCTGCTATTCATGGTAGTTGTATCCCAGCTTGTCCAGGATTCTTCTGCCCGCTTTGGTTATGGTTAGCCTCTCTAGCTGCGCCACCCGTTGGGCCTCGATGACTTCGTCCAAGGTGTTGTGTACGCCCAGGATTAGCAGTCGCTCGGTATTTGTAGACTCGGGTAGTCCGATGGCCGTCTTATACGCCCTTCGAATGAGCAATTCCAGCTTTTTCTTCTCATTTGTTTTTCACTTGTGAAACGCGGCCACGTATGTAATGTGGCTCATTACGAATGACTGCACTAGTCATATGAGGTTCTCTTCGCGCAGCCCCCTCTTCCTGTTGGAAACTCGTTTCATGAGCCGAATGGCGCTGGCCGCCTTGGCGGCGATCTTCGCCATTGTTCCCCATTGTTGCCCTCCTCGTTGAGAAGCATACCCAGTACTCTGATGTCGGATACTCTGGGGATCGCCGACCCGTCCTGGGTGTAGATCTTAATTTCGTCTCGTTCTCTTAGTTGTTCACGTTGACTGTCTGTGGGCTTGTACAAAAGCAGCTCAGACTTACTCGGTAAGCATCTCAAGCCAGTGCCCTCGAGGCTCCCCTCGACGGTCCTCACTGCTTTCTGCAGGACCTCTTCCATTTGGGCGTCGCTACCTCCCTTGACAAACGCGGTGATATCGTCGGCATATATCGTATGCTCGATGTTCTCCACCTCTGCGAGCTGGTGGGCGGCCCTGATCATTACCAGGTTGAACAGGAGCCGCGAAATCACTGACCCTTGAGGCGTGCCTCGGCTACCGATCTCCTTGGCTTTCGTCTGGACATCTCCGGCGATGGGCACCGCCGTTCGCCCCGTCAGGAAGCTCTTGATATAGTCCTGAGACCTTTTACCCATGTCCAGCCTCGAAACTTGCTCGAGTATTGCCTAGTGGTTAACGTTATTAAAAGCA
The DNA here is from genome assembly GCA_013339765.2 of Haemaphysalis longicornis. Taxonomy (NCBI): domain Eukaryota; kingdom Metazoa; phylum Arthropoda; class Arachnida; order Ixodida; family Ixodidae; genus Haemaphysalis; species Haemaphysalis longicornis. The sequence goes on along the minus strand of JABSTR010001929.1, from coordinate 35,793 downwards.
ACTTGTAGGTCGAGCCCCATTACAGCCCTGGTGTCTCGGGTGTCCCTGTCGATGGTTAAGTGTCTCAACTGCAGCATGGCGTCTTGTGTGCAGAGATGCCGTCGGAATCCAATCATTGTTGCGTGGTAGAGGTCGTTGTCTTCGAGGTAATCTTGCCACCGTGCCAGCAGGACGCGCTCGAACACCTTGCCCACACAAGACGTCAGTGAGATTGGTCGGAGATTGTCTATTTGGTGATTTTCCCGGCTTGGGGATTAGGATCATCCGTGAGCTCTTCCATTCTTTCGGCACGATGCCCGTACTGCAACACTCATTGTAATATTTGGTCAGCGCTACTATCGACGCTTCGTCCAGGTTCCGGAGCGGCCTTTTGGGCACCCTGTCTGGTCCCGGCGCCGACCTGCTGTTAAGCTCTTGCACTGCCACTCCAACATCCGCCACACTGATTTCTCTGTCTAATTTCTCATTCGTTCTGCCTCGATAGTTGCCGTGCGTGACCTTCGGCGAGTCGGGGATGTACTTGCCGGATTCGGCAGGGTACCAGCGTTGGTGAGAACGTGCAGGGCTTAAACCATAGCGAAGTTGCCGGACTTTATATATGGGCAGTAAATGATATATCACCACGCATTTGCACAATTCTGATAATTTGACTGACATGTTGTGTGGTATATTTGCATGGTGGGTGTAGTAGTAATGGTCATACACATCATTCACACCGTGTTCCTCACAGCCAGCTTTACAGAGCACGAAGACCCAAGTTGGACTCCCGGCCACGGCGGCCGCGTTTCTGATGGAGGCGAAAAGCGAAAAGCCAAATAAACCAACCCCCGGTGGTCAAAATTAATCTTGAGCCCTCCACTGTGGAGCGCCTTGTCCCTATGTTACGTCGGCTTGTTAGGCACTAGAATCAATCCCACGAAGCTTTACATGCACTGCCACGCATGTGCCTTCCACTACCGCTCACGGTGGCGCTTGACGACGGCGCTGGAGTTTCTTTTCTTGACAAACACACCGTGAGACAGTGAGATGGTGGTCGCAGAAAGGCATGCGCTCATAAGTGCTCGGTATTTCCTCACTCTTACAAGCTTTTGCACCTTGCTTGTTCTAAAACACAGCGAGTTCTGGGAACACACGGCGGTAGTGGTGAGGCGCACGCTCTCGAGGGCTCCGCAATTTGTTCGCAGTAATAAAGACGATAGTCTTTCGTGGGCTACTTAAACCCACAAATTTTGGCCTCTCTGTATGTCTGTTTGTCTGTCTGTATGTGGCTCGATTCAGCCACCCGGCCAAGATATACCAGAATCTACAAAATCGTCTCATATACTTACAGCCAAATGTAAACGTCTTAACCCGGGTAATGTGTTCATACTTGTCAACTTGGTTGAAGAAGAACAAGACATTACGCAAATATAAGACTAGAAATTAGTGCACAAGGCACACCTACACTGTCCCTGTACTTAAAAATAATTGCACATTTGTTTTTCTTTAGCAAATGATATTGTACATCTACTGCAGAAAACCGCCACCTGTTGTTACCCGCGCCAGCTGCTGGAGGCGTGTTAGAAATCCCGCAGCAACACCAATGAAACGTTCCACTAGCTAGGTTTCACGTTCTGCTTGGAACGCAGATAGAGCACAGCAACGCGGTTCTATAAATTTGAAGACGGTCCCATCGATTCATGCGCGTCTCGGTCGTACTGCAGCGCTGGAATCGAGGAACCCGCCCTGTAGCAGTGGAACGCGGTAAATTGAAATCGCCTTGAGCAAACCTTTAGTGTGTTTACCTTGGAATGGGCGCAACGGAACACAAAGAGCTTCAGAGTTTAGCGGGAAAGCAAAGGGGGACCTTTTTGGCAGATGTCTACAAAAACTATGGTATTTTGACGAAATTTGCAACGCAAGCACCATATTCGCGACCATTTTTTTCTTGCAAGACAGAACTTTCAACTTGAACAACAGCTCCACTGTTAAAACAACTGCGAACAATAAACAGAAGATACACGCAAAATACGCACACCATTAGCAGAAGAGAAACGCTCGCGGATCACTGCTCTGCTCTTCCAAAAGCCTTCAGGTTGAGTGAAACCGGAAAAACGTAACTCATAGAACTTGTTATTGACTGTGTTTTTTTAATTTCTCAACTTTTTCGTAAATAAGGGAAGCGTTCAAGGGTTTTGCAATTTAGTGTGAGCTAGGTTTCTATCCAGCTCAAGGTGAGTGCTCTCCCTGCTTCTCGTTCAAACCTCATTGTCTTTATAGGTCAGGCACCATCACTGATTTTTTCGGTGAGTTACTATAAATTTCTGGTTTTTCCACATACAGTTCGGGAATTTACAAACTAGTCGGTTAATAAACACTTTGCAATTTAACTTCAACACGACATAATGAATCACTGCAATGCAAGGCCGACAAACGTAAGACATTTAATATACGCACAAGCAGTGAGACATTAAAGATTAAACGAACCAAAAATTCCCCCTTAGTGCAGATTAATGGTTGCAGCAAAGACAACCTTGACAGGGAATTGACGGTTAGAGGGATATTCTTTATGCGCCTAGGGCTCGTAAACGTGGTCCCATAAATGCAAGCAGCGATAACACCGTCTTTGGTTTATTTCGGGTAAACCAAAAAAGACATGAGAGGAATATCAACTTGCTACACTTGTAGTTTGGAGCGCACGCGACGCCAAATACCACACTGCCTCCGTTCTTCGAAGAAAAATATTTTGTCACTTCCCTCGAAACTAACCGCGTTTGTAGAGCCCTTTTCCAGGCTCTATTGTGGAACCACTCGTAATGTCTGGTGAGTTAGAAGAGGTCAAGTGCCATGGTTGCGGTTATGTGCCCCTTCCACTTCCAATCAAGCAATGTTCGGCCACCGGGTGTTTCCGCCTACTTCACAGGCTGCACTTGTGAGTCCTTTTATGCCAGACTTGGGAGCTGCGAGCGTCTCCGACGCCGTGCTACGCTATGCTACCACACGTTGAAGATGATGCCCTCACCGACAACGCCTCAGAATACCTACAGCTGGCGAAGGATGTCTGAAAGTTTGCTCGTGTGCGGATTTTGGAACATTTGCAGAATGGAGGGCGGACGCTACATACTCCGATGCGTAGACGCCAAGTATCAAGCAGGTGAACCAACGGTGGTATGGACTACAATTGAACTAATCCTAACTAAGTGAGAAGCTCAAGCGAAGGTATTTTGGGCCCTACCGACTTTAACGACTCGTTGTAAAATTCGTTTATAAAGTCTGCGTTGACAACTCGGGCACATTGCAAAGGCGCCCGCCACCGAACGTCGTCCACGCGGTTCGTGTCAAGCCTTGCTAGAAAAGTTGATGTTCTTTTTTATTCTAAGGGTCGTGTTATTATAGCATCATGTCGATGCACTCTTAGAAGAAGGTAACCCATCGAACCATGCATTATGTTTGTTTATTTCTCTGTTTTTCTTTACAGTCCGAGGCTATTTTATTTCATCGGGATTATTGCTCCCGTACGTCCCAGGGTTAGAATAGTGTTTTTTGATAGTGTTTTCAATATGAATGAGCGGTTCATATTCACCACCATTCATTAAACTTGAACAAAAATTAGTGTGATAGATGCTTGGGGAAATTATCTTAGTACATAAATATTGTCATATTTAAAGATGATTCACCAGCGCCAGTTTTTATTGTCAGGGCTAGAGCGATCTGTTTTTTTTTTTTAAATCACCGAAAGTAATCACATCGTTCTCAATATATTCAGGATTCCTTTATTATGACCTCAAATATTTTAGTAAAGCCTGAATTCACCAACGCGGTCGCTTGTAGATAACTCCATTTGTGATCTCAGCATAGAGCTCGCGAACAACACAAGATATTCTCTTTTGTTTTCGTTGTTTTATTTATTCTTTAGATGTCATTGCAGTAAAAAAAGAGTAGTGCAACACCAACGCTCTTGAAACCAGCTTAGACGGCTTGTCGGCTTGCTGGGATACTAGCACATACTGGTGACTTCCAAGAACTCCCCAGGCTTCTCCAGGCTTCGTATAATCTAAAACGTTCGCTGTTGATTGCTCTTGGGCTTTTGGAGGTGTAGAACAGATAGTGTCCGCGGATTTGTTGCTTGCTGCGTTCTTGTTTTCTCGAGGCATCCCGCAGAGTTCTGGACCCGTAGCAACACTTGCAGTGCTTGGACGTCAGTCTGTATTGCGAAATCTGCTCCATACAAGTACAATGGGTACTTTGTCAAGGCAAAACAAACCTTTGGCAATCCACGTCTTACGTGTATGAATAAATTTATTTTGCAGCTGAGGGAATCTGGCTGGAGAACACAAGAAGGTAGAGTTTGCCACCACGATCCCGCCGTAAATTGTCCGCTATTTCTTACCCACTTTCGTTCATTGGAAGGTTAATTGGTGGGGAATTCGAGATACCACAACTGCAACTTTTAGGGCTGACTATTCATTTACAGAGCCCCTATCAAACGCCTTCTACTAAATATGCCGAAGAAAACGTCGCGGCTATAATAAAGCAATTTAGGTTGGGAATCACACCAGAACAAAGCGCCCTTGCTATGTCTGGACAGTTTCAAAAAACCTACCCCTAGAAGCCTATTATATCAATACGTGCTGCGCAAATTTTATGTTCCTGAGAATTCTTGCAGCACGCGATATGAAGAGGGAATTATAAGAGTTTTCAATAAATATCAAATCGAGTCTGATCCCAGCGGATAAGTCAGGAACCAAAGCTAAACAATAGGTACTACGATGGTCACTGAACTTGAAGCACTAAGTTAGCTCTAATACTTGCACAAAAAGCGCGGTCGCACGGTAAGAAGTGCAATTTTGTGAAACAGTGAGAATAATTGCTTTCTTCAACTTACTTCTTCAGCGGTGATGGCGACATGAGAACTCCCCCAATGGACGACAAAACGTAGGGGGGATACGCCAGTGTGCCGAGACACGCACATCGGAGTGGGTGAAGCGACACGTCAAGAAGCAGAGCTCAAGAAATGCAACACCATGAAAGACTGAGCTCACATCCTTCTGCATACGCCTCGCACGGGGACACGTTGAGCAATCTTGGTGACGGTACTGGCGATACCGCGGACCCCGAGCCCCCAAACATAAGCTGGATCCAACCGTGGCGATGTGTTTATAGGTGGAGGGTAAGAAACCACGAACGGTGGCCGTCGGAGCCATGGTCAAGCTCCGGCCGCTGGGCTCCCTGCCTGTCTACCAGGCAGGGAGCTCCGGGACCTCTTTGACTAACAGGGTAAGGTCAAAGGAGAAAGTACCCCAGTCTCCCTGCTTTTATAGTATGCGCTATGGTACTTACAACCCCCCCCCCCCCAACGTGATCGGTCCCTGAAAAGTGGCCGCACCGAAGTATCTTTTCCTTCATTGCCATCTTTTAACATTTCCTGAACCGAATAATTTTTCTCGATTTCTTGTGATGGAATAGCTCAATACAACCCAACCTCCTGTATCGCAGTCAGTCTTCTTGATCGCAAAATCTCTTGAAGCCATAATAGGAAAATCATATATGTGCAAAAATCAAAGGACTGGTGAAATACTAATCGAGGTAAATGACAAACAGCAGTCCACGAAGCTTCTAGCTCAGACTAGACTGGCTGATCTAGACATCAGGGTCACACCATATCGGAGCCTCAACAGCTCGATAGGTGTGATATTCGAGACGGATCTCTTAAACGAAACAGATGCGGATCTCCTTGCCGGCTTGACGGATCAGGGCGTCACTGCCGTGAGACGCATCACTATCCACAGAGACGACAAGGAGATTCCCACCAAGCACATTATCTTGTAGTTTTGACCGCGCAGTTCTTCCACAACACATCAATGCAGGTTTTATCCGTTGCTCCATCCGTCCCTACATCCCGAACCCGCGGCGCTGTTTTAAGTGGCAGCGGTTCGGGCACGGTACCAACTCCTGCCGTGGCCGAACGACGTGTGCAAAATGCGCGTCGCATGACCATCCTAGTGACAACTCTGCATCCGACACCCTCTCTTGTGTGAACTGCGGGGGGGCGCATGAAGCCTACTCCCGCACGTGCGAAAAATTTCAAACTGAAAAAAAGATAATCAACATCAAGGTAACTGAGAACATCACCTTCCCAGAGGCGGGGAAGAGGTTCGCCCCTTTCCCCCTGAGGAGGTACGCCGACGCAGCTCGCCAGGGGGCGGAGCGGCGTATCGTTTCCACAGGGACCCAGTTCAGCGAGTCTACCCTGGTCCCTCCTTCAACCCCCCCCCCTGGGTTGCCTCTGGCAGCCCAACCTACCACCACGCCACTTGCTGAGGCAGCAGCGGTTGTGGTGGCAAACTCTTCCGTCAGGACCGGTGCCGCTCCCGCCTCTGTGTCCCCGTCCTCCAGTGCGTTGGAGGGTACCGAGGTGATGAACACCATGGGCCCCGCACCGGTTCCCACCGCACCGCAACGCCCGTGCCACCTCTGGCGCCCCGGACGCCCTCGGCGGTGGCGGTTCACACGAAGGGCTCCCGAGGGGGGCCAAGTCCGGGGGGCCCGGTCCGTCGGGCACCCCTCGGACATCCGACCAAGAGATGGATGTCGGGCCGTTCCTGCTTGCAACGCAGCGCAAGGAACGCGTCCCGACGCCAAAGCCTCCCGACAAGCCAAAAAAGGCGAGAGTCACAGCCCCAAAAGACGACACATAAACAAACACACACACTCCAGTAGCTCTCACACTAAATAATGGGAAGAGAAAAACATAATTCAATGGAACTGTAGAGGCCTTCTTAAAATCTTGACGATGTATACCAAATACTGCATGCTAATCAGCCAAGTGTAATGTGTGTTCAGGAAACACATTTGAATTTCAAGCACACAAATTTCTTTAATAGTTACATGGTCTTCAGAAAGGACAGGGATGGCTGCACACACTCTTCTGGCGGTGTGGCCATAATTGCCCGGAAATCCTTAGCCTGCCACCCTGTCCCTCTGAACACTGTCCTTGAGGCTGTAGCAATTCGAACAATATTATTTAATAGGTTGATAACGGTATGCTCAATGTATATTCCTCCTGATCTTGCACTTTCTAGCTCTGACTTCGAGGCGTTGGTTGACCAGCTGCCTGTACCATACATATTAACAGGCGACCTTAATGTTCACAACTCTCTTTGGGGCTCTTCCCGCACGGATGCCCGAGGTCGCCTGATAGAGAAGTTTCTTACATCCTCCGGAGCATGCCTTTTCAACAAAAAACAGCCTACATACCATAACTTAGGACACAATACATACTCGTATCTTGACTTGGCTATTGGTTCCGCAGTTCTCTTTCCATGTCTTGAGTGGGGTGTGGGCACAGACCCATATGGTAGTGACCATTTCCCCACTTCCCTAGCGTACATAGGTAAAGGCCCATGCAGTCCATCTTCCCATAACAGGTTTAATGAATCAAAAGCAAACTGGAGTACATTCACAGAAACATCTAAACTACACCACACACCCATAAAACACCTACACGTGGAGGAAGCCGCCCAACTCGTCACGGCGCACATCCTCGATGCTGCCGAAAAGTCCATTCCCCAGGCCTCCACTGGGTCCCGCACCCCAAGGAGGCCCTGGTGGAACGAGGACTGCAGGCGGGCGCGAGAGGCCCAAAACAAGGCGTGGGGTGTCCTTCGCCGGTACCCCACGTCAGATAACCTCATTTCTTTTAAACGGGCAAAGGCTTTTGGGAAGCGAGTGCGTCGTGAGGCGAAAAGGGAGAGTTGGCGCACCTTCCTCACTTCCATCAACTCATACACTGACGCACACAAAGTCTGGACACGAATACGAAAACTAAAAGGGCAACAGACACACAGCCTGCCCCTGGTTAGTACAACAGGGGACACACTGGAAGACCAGGCTAACACACTTGCACAACACTTCGAACACGTGTCCAGTTCAGCACAATACACAAACACTTTCATAAAACACAAAACATCTGTATAAAAGAAGTTCCTGCGTGATAACAACAAGTCGCACACTTCTTACAATTCTCATTTTTCTATTCATGAGTTGAACGTTGCTCTGAGCACATGTAAGCCTTCAGCTTCAGGCGCAGACAAAATCACACACACCATGATACAACACCTACACCCAGACACTCTTGAAACATTTCTACATCTATACAACAACATATGGCTTTCGGGGCACATTCCTCGCTTTTGGATGGAGGCCATAGTAGTGGCTATCCTGAAGGAAGGAAAGGACCCTTCCTTTCCTGCCCATCGCCCTCACAAGCTGCCTCTGCAAGCTCCTCGAGAAGATGATAAACAGGAGACTCGTGTACTATCTTGAGTACAATGGTCTTCTCGAGGGCTGCCAGGCAGGCTTCAGGGCAGGGCGGTCCACCAACGACCAACTCGTCGCGCTCGAGTCCTATATAAAGGATGCTTTCCTCCACAAACAATATTGTATGACGGTATTCTTTGATCTGGAAAAAGCGTACGATACCGGGTGGCGGTATGGCATCCTAAGCGACCTCAAGTCCTTCGGCATGTCAGGTAACATGATATACACACTTGCCAGCTACTTGTCTCTAAGAACCTTTCGTGTGCGAGTTGGAACTGCATTCTCTAGGGTTCATGTGCAGGAAAATTGAGTGCCGCAAGGTGGAAATTTAATTTGCACCCTTTTTATTGTGAAAATGAATTCCCTTAGGAAAGCACTGCCACCTTCGATTTCCTGTTTAGTCTATGTAGACGACATTCAACTCTCCTTTATATCCTGTAACTTGTCTGTCTGTGAGCGCCAGGTCCAGCTTGGTGTTAACAAGCTAGCTGGCTGGGCAGATAGCAGTGTTTTAAATTTAATCCCGGGAAGTGCACTTGTATTTTGTTTTCCAAGAGGCGTGGTATCCGGCCGGATCCAGACATTCAACTCCACGGTGTCTCTATTCCTGTAAAAAAGGAACACAAGTTCTTGGGTATTATCTTTGACGAAAAGCTCACATTCATCCCACACATAAAACAACTGAAACATAAATGCTTAAAAACAATGAATATTCTGAAGGTTCTGTCACACATCTCTTTTGGTGCTGACAAAGAACTTCTCTTACGTGTTTTTACCAGCTTGATAGGTTCACGATTGGACTATGGTAGCGTTGTTTATGGGTCAGCAAGTAAAACATCCCTCAAAATGCTGGACCCAGTGCTCCATCTCGGGCTCCGCCTGGCGTGTGGCGCCTTCCGCACTAGCCAGGTCGAAAGCCTCTATGTGAAGTGCAACAAATGGAACCTACAACGTCAGGGAGCTTACACAGATCTCCTTTATGCTTTTAAAATTTCATCCATGCCTCACCATCCTTGTAAATCAGTTTTTCATGATACGTCCATGACTTAACTCCTTTTAAATCGACCATCGTTCTCCGCGCCCTTCTCTTACAGAGTTAGAGAGGAGGCGTCATAGCTTGCTGTCTCCTTTTTAGATACAATCCAAAGTTCTCTAACGGATTTTATAGCACCATGGCATCTCCGCTCTGTATCATGCGACACATCTTTTACACATCTAGATAAAAAGCGAGCTCCCACATGTGCAATTCTGCAGCATTTCTTGTATTTGCAGCAGAAGTATGAGTGCTCTGAATTTTATACGTACGCTTCTAGATCTGCCACCTCTGTGTCCTGCGCGGCGCATGGGCCCGGCCTTAGTGTCACTCGAACTCTGAATAGTCATACTAGTATCTTTACGGCAGAGGCTTACGGTGTACTTCTTGTTGTCAATCATATACTTCAAAACCACATGCCACAATCCATTATCTATACAGATTCCCTCAGTGTTGTGCGGGCACTGTCGTCAACAGTGCCTTCGAAAAACCACGTTGTCAATCTGATTGTCAAGGGTATTATGTCTGTGTATGTACGCAAATTTGAACTGGTTCTTTGCTGGGTCCCTGGCCACTGTGGTATTGCCGGGAACGAAGCAGCGGACCGAATGGCTGCTGCTGCTACACTCTTGAATACAGTAGGCATAACCACATTACCCAACACCGACGTGAAACCACACATCAGAGAACAACTTCGCAAAACATGGCAAACACACTGGAGGGAACAAACAGACAACACGTTACACGTAATAAAACCTCAATTGGGACCATACACCACCGACACACGCAATAGATACTCTGAAGTCGCCTTGGCCAGATTACGGATAGGGCACACCCATGCAACGCACTCGTATCTGCTGACGGGATCTTCTAGACCCCAGTGCAGCAGGTGCGGAGAGGCCCTATCCGTAGTGCACATACTAATCACATGCAAGGCACTTCACACAACACGACACAAACACTTCAGAGAACTCTACAGACAACATATCCACTACATCCATCGCAGTTTCTAGGTGACGATGCCAGTGTTTCTGTGAAACGTGTGTTTGAGTATTTGTCAGATGTTAAGTTTTTAAACCTCATTTCCTATCGGGCATAATCAAATCTGGCCCTATACACCAGCCATCACCATTATCTTTAACTGATTTTACAAAGTTCTGTTGACACTTTTACTTTTTTGTTGTAACCACTTCACTTCATTAAATAAACTTTTCTCTGGCGCTCTTTGCCCTTAGTCGGCCTTGCACCATAAAAAAAACCATCATCATCATCATCCTTCTGCATACGTACGTCCGGCCCCAGCATGTACGTGATCTTACGTGCGTTTTGCGTGGAAACACGGCGGCAATCCCCCGCACAACTTTCAGCTATAGAAGGATATCTAAGATTCAAAAGTGCATTCGGTTTGTCCGCCCTGTCGCCTTCTGGCTTTATTCTTTGTGTGAATGACTTCTCGGTACGCACAGTGTGCTTAAGTTTCGCGACGTCACCCCTCCGGATGCAAGTATGTCTGCCGTGTGAATCTTCTTTCATAGGAAGCGGACATTGGTAGGCAGCAGTCAACTTGTCGTTTGACATAGCTGCGCTTTTCCAACTTTGTACAGCACCATGAAGCAGCTTTGAGTTTGTGCGCATAGCGTACAACCAGTTCGTTCGCAATGCATAGGTGCAGATTAAAATCTGCGATAAGCGCAACGTCGATGCCGAGTCACTCAAAAGCGTATGTGCGCTGCTTTCAAAAGATTTTAGGCATGCCTCGTTCGGTGACGCCGTACTGACGGTGAGATCTGCCTTACCCTGAGGATAAGGTTACCCTCACGCTGTTGCCACCGCCGGTTTAAGGCGCGTCTCTGTATAACATATCAGCCACAGCGTATACGTCTTGAAGAAGCTGCTGAGCATCCCGAAAAAGCGCAAGCGCAATAGCCTTTCTTACATAACTATCGCGCCGAAAGTCAGAATACGTAAATATTCCGTGAAGGAGCAGCGTGAAGAAATCAATAAACTGTGTTCGAAGCCAGCGAAGGAACCTTCTTCATTGGTGAAGGGTTCGTTAACATGACCCCGCCCGACAGCAGTTGTGACAAACAAGAAACAATAATCACGGGTATAAAAGTAGGCGAAAAAACTACATGTAAACTAATACCAGCAATAAAGCACATAACGATGTATAGAGTAAAGCTAAGCTCAATAACGCACTGCATCAAGTCAACAGAAAATATTGCGGCACTTTCTGAACACTCACGATAATGTCAGTCAGAGTGCTTTATCCAAGCTACAATACCGCGGGATCCAAAGAAACGACAATGTTACGCCAAGCTTACCGAGGGCTGAGGTGTTGGTTGTGTTCCTGTTGCTGTTCTTATCTTGACCATCCGCTACCGCGGCGTGGTTCTGTCTAACCGCTTTACTTAGGAGAGTATGTCGAGACTTATGCTAGGAATTATGTTATCCGAACATGTTAAGTATTTCAGTCCTTTTAGCCTACGTCTCAGTCGCATACAACTTGTTTACCAAGGTGAAAACTAACCACATAAGCAACAGCCCACATATACAACAACCACGGAAGCAAGCATTGGTTTACAAATGGATATTAAGTATCAGATACAATATGCGTCAGGGATCGTGTAATTAAAATGGGCGGAGTGTTTAGGCACCTTTGCGAGAAAAAGTCGTTGGTTCTCAAAATACTTCTGCAGTGGTGCAAACATGGACTGACGAGGTTAGAGATTAGACCAGCTTAAGTCTCCATTATCATGTATGAAAAATGTATGGTTAACATAACGTGCCATGACAAAAAGTAAACGTTTTTTGATATCTTAAAGAGATGGTCAGGGAGATGCAATGTATCTGAAGCGGTTCGAAGTGTGCTGGAGATGGTACTCAAGAAAGTCGACTATGGACAAGGCGGATTGGAAAATAAAGAGCAATACGTGAAGTTATAAATCCTCTGTAAACTATGCATTGTGTGAGGTGAACTGTGTAAGTAGTGTCAATATAATAAAAACCTAAACTACATTGTCACCAAAAAGAATTGGGCACAACTAATGGGTGCTGCCCATTGGGATGTATGAAGCGGTAACTCGGAACCTTATTTGAGAATAGAAAGAATACTTGTTAACCTTAACTAGCGCAACGGAGGATTTTAGTGGTATCACAAGGGGCTAGGGAGCAAGACCCATATATGAGCGAGCAAATTAGAATGGCCGATGCCATAGCTGAACGTATTAAGAAGGTCGGCTGAGCTACTCATGTATAGAGAGGAAAAAAATCTCTTTGGGGATAACGGTAATGAAGAAGATACCGAGAAGCCACCGGTCTAGAAGAATCGGAGGGCGAAATACGCAATAGAGAGACAAAGTAAGAATGTTGGTAGTAAAATATTGACCTCGAGCAACGAAGGCGAGGAGCGCGTGGAGGTAATAGGGAGAAGCTTTTCTCCTACAAAAGAGCCCAATAAGCTTTTGACAATAATGTTGATGCATAGTCAGTAGAACAAATGCCTCTTGTAATCCAAGAGATATCGACCGTAACAGAATGGGCAGTCGGATTAGCGCCGACTTCCTAGCCACAGAGACCAAGATGCAATTGGATTATGGCGAGCGTTTTATTTTTTCTTTATTTCGCTCACGTCATCGTATTCATCTGGGCAAGTTGGTGGAATGGAGACGACATCATTGAGACTTTATGTTTTTCCTTAAGCGGCAAAATTCAAATAGGGTTCAGTATACAGTTGCACGGCCTTCTAAGTGGTGCTGTTGTAGCAGCACAATAGGCTCCCCTCCGCCCTGATATCGATCTCCGCAGTCCCCAGAAACAGCTGTCTTGATCGAGGGTAGATGCTGAGAAAAGACCTTCCAGAAGAAAGATCTCCGAGTCGAGTTGCCTTTCGCTATCGAACGAAAGGCGAGCCCAAAACACTGCCCCAAAAATATCAAAAGGCGATTTCCGTACTTTCCTGCAGTTTCACCACTGCCGAACTGTTCTCCTTGCTGAGTACACTGCGCATTTCTCTTCGCACCGACGCTCAGATGAGCTAATTCTAAAAGACGCCAGCTAGCTCGGCCGTCTACGCTGCTGAAAAGTGGTCTTGGAGTCGTCTAGAACCTGGAATGAGCATTGAAGGTGGTTAAGTCAAGAGATATCTCCGTCAAGAATAGCGCAAAAGCATCTGTAGCTGCCTGCGCTTCGATACCGTTGCCAAATAGGTGCTGTTGTTTCAGCTCAGTCGGCGCTTACTCCTCTCTGAAGTGGAGCCGTGCACTTCCGAAGACATAAATACCTGTGTCAAAGGAGGGACTGGGCCTACAATAAGGCACTGAAAATGACTTCTACAAAGTTGGGGGGGGGGGGGGCTTCCCTACCCCAGAAGCACGCAAAACAAACCCGTGAACCATCAAAGAGCTATAAAAGGAATTCAAGCCTTTCGGAAACAAATGAACGTCGTAAAGAGGGGCATGAGAAAGAGACGTAAGACTGGTGTGTAACAAAAACACAAGCGCCTTCTTACAAACATGTACACAGTGCTTGAATGATGTGACAAGGAATGCAGCAGCTTTGCAATACGGAAAACATTAGCAGCCGGGCATCCACGGGAATTGAAGGAAAGGTGGATTTCAGGCCGAATATAAAACGCAGCAAACAAAGGTACGCGCCACGGGCTGAATTAGTAATTAAAACACTATCCATCTTTCCTCTAACGGATTGCATGCATCCTCATTGTTGCTAATGACTGCGCAGAGCTGGATCAAAGTGAGGAGAAATGCAGTTTTGCATGCGCGTAAAATAAACGCACTGAGCAGCAAATGGCGACAAAGCGATGCATCCATGTTTGGCCACAAATTGCAGCTCTATACAAAGGCACACGCCTATGGAATAGGAATCAGTGAACACTGGTGTTCGCTTTTTTTAATACTAAGCTATCTTAGTTACGATCGTCGCCACACAGCCACAATGTGGATAAAAGGAATGCCATATACATTTAAGGGTGAATAACGAACACGGGTGTCCGTGAAGATAGGAAACTGAAGCGCCATAATTGGCTATGAACAGAACGCGCTGAACAGGGGTAATAGCATCGACTTTACGCTGCATTCAGCTCCACCTTTGGTGTGCTCGAAAGTGAATGCATAGGTCGCGTCGTAAAACATTTGCCTGCTCATAGGTGTAAGGACGTGTAAAGGGAGGCAGCACAATTTTTTGCTGAAAAAGAAAGGCGAACGAAAACATTATGATGCTGCTTATAAATTGTATTATTCTGAAACCAAAGAAAGTATAAACTTATTGGCGAACGAAAAGCCCAAAGACATTGCAGTAGAGCTTTCCCAATACGCACCATCGCTTTGATAGAGCTCGCCAGCGGTAGCGGGTCCCTCGCCGAGAACTTTTTAGGCAATTGTACGCTTTCTGCTCGTCTTGACATGCTGCTCTTACTGAGAAAGCAGTCAACAACACAGGAGTGTTTGCTTAACCAGATAACACTCCCAAATGTAACCTAACCATTCAAACAATAACGGGAAAGCGGTAGACGACGAGACAAGGATTTCTGCTTTAATATATCTTGAAAACCAAGCAGCAGAGAGACTAAGTGGCTTTCTTAGTTTTTCCTTACTGCTCCTTTTTTGTAAGTTTACCCTTTCACAGAGCCGACATGAAGAAATGGTATTGCGTTCTGTTCTAAAGGTTGATGAAAGATTTTACAGGAAGCTGCACACTTAGAATGTGAAGTTTTCATCTACGCGAAGAATAACAGTGAGCATGTACGCAAGGATTAACAGGTTTTACTTTCTTGCCTCCGATAGGCCACATTTATTCATCGATGTTTAGTGGAACACTGGTGGCAATGTAGGCTCTATAATGTATATTTTAAACCTCACATTCACGTATTTTTCAAACAAAAGTACCTTTAACACAGATTTAGGCTCGAAATCTGAACTGATTGCTTGTGAAACAATTCGCAGACCTTCAGCATCATTTTTTAATGCACCAAAAACATTTTTTTGCCGCGCAAGTAAACGAGAGCACATGTCTAGTTTGCGGGGAACGGCATAGCACTCAATTTATTTGCTATCCTATTGCGGACCTCAAAAAAGGTATACCAAATACCGCATGAGCACAACTGTAATATAAGTTTGGCTGTGGGCACGACCACTCGCTGAGCACTTTATTTATTTTGTAAGGATGTTCGTCGCCAGTGCCCTTTACGAGTGAGAAACCGGAGTATAGGCAACACTGTCCACCCGCCTTGAGGAAGAAGGTGCCGACACACGATAGCATCATCATTGCAGTCAAGTGGCAACAATACACGGCAGCCGTATCACTATCGCTTAGAACTACCAACAATCTGCTTCTCTGTTTTGCTCTCGGTCGATACGGCAGAACGGACTTCATGCTCCTGACTTTGTGAGCTTACGTTGTGGTATCGCAGTCCTTCGGTCAAGGAATAAATCCTCCTTACAATATATTTATTGCTTTCTTTATTTATATATTTATGCTACCCTCAGGGCCAGCAGCATAACCGAGGGGAAGTACATACTGCCTATTTTTGTATTGCAAAAGCTACTACAACGTATCTGGAATAGATCTTTGATCTCAATTAGGCAGGTATTCCTTTCAGAAAGGAGGAAACTGACTCGAAACTTACACTGTACTGTAGTCTGCAAAAACGAGAACAATATGAAAATATAATAAAGAAATCTGACATATTTGCAAAGCGCTGCAAAGTTATGATGCTAACCAAAAACCGACAAGTGATTACTTTCTACTTGACTCATTCTTCTGGTTAACTCGTAGAGTGAACACTAAGTGTCAAAATATTGCTTATTGTCACGGCCTTCTTGACATTTCACATGGCAATGCACTGAACCACCTGGTGGTCAATCCATCGTACGTTTCATCTATGTGTACGTGCCGCATCATTGGGTCGCACAAGGCAATCCGAAGCGAAGACGAAGATGTCGCCCAGAGACATACTGGCTCGAGCTACGTTGGTATCCTCGGCTTCGGACTATACGCCTCATTCTTTGAGAATAGATCGCTTTTATGCACAGCGTGAAAATAGTCCGCCTCTGCCTCGTAACATCTTTTGGTAGAGGTTGCGGTTCCCGTCCCTATGCCTGTCAACAGCGCAGCAACACCACAACATGGATTATCCGAGTGGGTGACACATTCGTCGACGCACGATGCCTTCGTGCAACGAGGCCGCACTTAGTTGCGCCCCTATCATCGTTTGTCAGACACGTGACCCAGGCTTTTCACCGGTGAGGACGACACCGACGTGGAAGAATGAATGCGCGTGTTCGAACGTGCCAGCGCCCATAACAGGTGGGATGTTGCGATAATGCGGCCTAACCTACCTTACGATCTAAGAAACACAGCCAAATCCTGGTATGAGACCAATGAGCTCACGTTGAACAGCTGGGACATTTGCAAAAAAAAGATGCGCAATATTTGGCAGACCCGTGGTCGCCAGCTCGCCCCACGCAACAGCTCGCTTCGCGCGCCCAGTCCTACACAGAATCGTATATCACGTATATACACGATGTTATGGCCCTCTACGCAAAAGTTGATTCCTAAATGTCGGAAGCCGACCAAGTAGGCAACGCACGTAAAGGCATTGCAGATGACGCCTTCCATCTGCTGATGTGTAAGGATGCCGCTACAGTCGACGTCATTCCTAACGAATGCCGCCGCTTTGAGGAGGCGAAATGCCACCTCATCGCCAACCAGTTTACTCGGCTGCCTCACACGGCGGCAACGTCGTCGTGTCAAGATCTATCGGTACCACCACGCACAACGCTGACGTCCTAGCATGGAGGCCCAGACTGAGAGCCTGACGAAAATAGTACGCCGTGAGATCGAGACAATAAATCCATTCGCTCAGCACTGCGCGCACGACCGGAACGGCCCCACGATTTTCTCTCATCCAAGCCGTCGTTAGAAACAAGATCACGACCTGGGCCTTCACTCAGTTTGTGCCTTGGGACTCCAGGCTCCCTGCGTCGGCTTCCGTATCCCTTCCCCCCGTACTGATGCCCCGCCCCGCTACGATGTTCCATCGCGCTACCGACTACGCAGTTCTGGAGAATGGAGAAGAGCCTATGACCGCCCCATCTGTTTAAACTGCCATCGCGTTGGACACGTCGCCCGTTTATTACCGCAGCAGCTGGTCGCCATTTAGCCGTCAACGGTTTTCCCGAGAACAGCTACTCCGACGACTAACCCTCGACGTTTTCCGCAACGTCTTCAGCAGCCCTTCACAACCGACAACACACGACGCCACCTATCTAGGCACTCGCCGTTCAGCTCGGCGTCACCAGTCGCGTTCGCCGCAAGCCCCGCCACCTAGACTCCGCCGCCCACATTTTCGACCTTCCTCTCGGAAAACTAGCCAGTGCAGCTCCCGGAGGTGATGCTGCATTAACAACCCGGCCTGCAAATCCTGTGTTGACTTAGGTTCCAAGAACGGAATTTGATAGATGTTCACATTGACGGAGTTCGTGTTAGTGCTTTAGGTCGACACAGGTGCCAATATTTCAGTCATGAGTTCGAACTTTCGCCGCACTATTCGGAAAGTTATGACGCCCGCGATATGCCGTGCCGTACGAGTCGCCAAAGAGGAACGACCACCGTAGCCGGAATGTGTACCGCCCGCGTCGTAATTCCCGGACCGACATCCCTGTCGTGTTCACCGTCTTGGACACACGTCCTTACGACATATAATCGGACTGGACTTTCTAACAGACCATGCCGCCCTCATTGACTGCGCCTGCCGGGGTTATACGTCTTGAGCAGCCCACAACACCCCTTGATTACATCACGCCCACTTACCGGCTTTACGGCGCCGAATATGCTCGATTAGTTCCCAAGGCCACGACCTACCTGCGTTTATCATCGTGCCCTCCAGTCCCAGATGGTGACTACCATTGTCCTCGCCCGTCACCGATATACCCCTTGAACGCAACGTGACCCTTCCTTATACAGTCGTGACTGTTGCGAAGAACGAAATAGGCCTCCCATTTTTTAACTTCGATTTCGCCACCCAAGTCCTTCCCCGTGGAATGTCGCTTGCTACACTGACCCCATTGGCTGAATGTGAAGTTTCCGTGGTGACAACTCACGCCTCTGAATCCTCTACGGATAGCCAACGGGACATTTCACGAACTACCAGTGATTTATGGACATGATAGCGCCGGACCATTCACCTCCGGAAGCCCATCAGCTCCGTTGTCTTCTAGCGTCATATCTGGGACATTCTGGACTTGGGCAACCATCCGTGGGGCCAGACTTCCCATGTGGCACATGGCATAAACAATGCTGATGCGACCCCTATCCGCCGACGTCCATAGGAAGTAGAGAAGATGTTGCGAAAGATGTTATTGGCCCTCTTCTAGTCCTATGGGCGTCGCCAGTGGGGCTGGTCAAAACGAAAGGCGGCTCATGGCGATTCTTTGTTGATTACAGACATTTGCCTTTTGCGTGCATGGGCATATCTTGCTGTGGACGATATGGCCTCAGGACACTGAAAATACCAATTACCAGGTTGATCTCTTGTTCTTTGTGCTTCTTTGTCATGTTCGTTCCGGGTGACTGTGTTTGTTTTTCGCCCATGCCACTTGCGTGCAAATGAATATCTTGTTTCGACCCTGTCTTTCGCCACAATGGCCAAGAGGGGCACGAGTAATTACTTTTTTAAATGTTTTCCCAGTTCTGTTTCTTTTTTTGTTTGTTTTTGTTGTCTCATATCCGTTCACCGTGAGTGTAATTTTTTGCCGATGTCACATGCGTGCATGGGCGTATCTTGTTTTGACCCCCCTTTCACCCCTGTCGCCATGGGGAACAAGAAATTAAGTTGTTAAATTTTATTATCTTGTATGGCCTTTTTCGTCATGTTCGTATCGCGTGGCTGTACGTCCTTGTTATCTTTTTTTGCCTCTTCCACTTCTCTCCTTCCTTTTCTGCTGAACAACCATGTCCCCATTCTACAAACTCTCCCTTATCTTTCCCTGCCCTCGCCCTTGCTCCATTTTCTGGATATATATGACCCTGAAACCAACCTATTCTTTACTCTGCGTGAAGAAAATCCTCTTTCTGAAATCGTCAGAACATTTATTTTGATTTTTTTTAATTTTTTTCGCATGAGTTCCTGTCTCTACATACCTTATCTATACATAAATATATGTATATATATATAAACCTTTTCTTGCAATATATGACGATATATATATTTAGGGTTTCCAGGCTTTCATTCTTCAAATGTACCACTAGCACCGAAGCGACAAGTGGCGCTGTTCAGTCAGTCAAGAGGCAGACGCAACGAGACGCGACTTCTTATTCGTCCCAGCGATGGCGTTACGACTTGAACGCGTTGCGGCCTGGTCCCTGTGTGTCCTCTGTGGCACATAACCACTCATTGCGAATGAGCGCTACGGTCCACTTTTCGGTATTAGTTAAATACGTGTGGTGCTGCCACGGGCCTTCCTTACAACTACCCCCGGGAAAGAAAATGCATCCTGGCGACTAAGAAAGATGAAACGACAACAGGGTAGATGTGAGGCTTGAGGCGCTGTACATGGACCACGGCCATGACGCCGGTCGTTATGGCCATGCTGACGCCGATAAGCTCAACGAGTGAGAGGCTCACACACATACGTTTCTGACGGATGTCCGCTTGAAAATACTGTAGAGACCCTGGTAGCGAGAAACCAGTTTACCGCTCACGCCTGCCTAAGAGACTGCAACGCAAAGCCAGAGAAGCGAGCTGGTTGAGTAGGTAGGAGCAGACGTCGTTTCGTCATGCTAGAACTTCTGACGCTGTCGTCTTTTGTGGTAAAAGATGGGGCCACCTGCGAGACTGCGAAAAGATGGGGCCACCTGCGAGATGGGGCCACCTGCGATAGGAGATGGGCGTGCACCCTGAGTAAGCGGGCCGATAGTGAAGTATAATGTCCAGGGTGCACGAAGGTTCGCGGCCACACAAAAAAAAACAGAGAGAATCTGGTCGTGGCCTGCGTATCGGTCTTGTATGCACATGTCACATATGGTAGTACTGCGTCGCAGTCTGAATGGTCCGCTGCGACCTACATCGCCAGCATGTCACCCACGGTGTGGATGAAATATTCGGTGAGGCCATTGGTCTGAGGATGATACGCCATGGTGGGTTTTGAGAAGGGCCTTTATAATTTCAGCGAGAAAAATTACACCATCTTCCCGTTGGGAACAATCAGGAGAATGCGGAGCATCATAGGGGTTCTGTGTAGGTTCCAATCTGTTGCCGTTATGTTGTTTCATTTATCGGAGCAGGAATGAGAACGTAGTGTGAACCCCCACGTAGAGTCGGAGAAATGTAGAGAAATGTAGAGACAGCGAAGAGACCGACACCAGCGTTAGCTCATTGAACACCTCCTGGTTCTCGTCTTTCTTTAATGCGTGCTCTCGCTCCTACGCCGCAGCCCGCCCTCTCCTTCCTCTTCTCTAGTTCAGCTGGAAGGCGCGTGGCGCTTCCCGCCACAGCTTTCCCACAGGGTAATTCAAAATCCTCCTCTAAAGTTTTCACTTCGTCGTTTCCGTTGACGTTCAGCTTCACGTGCCTTCATTGTATCAGTAGCTTCTTGACGTAGTTTGAATAAGTCAAATACATAAGGCGCATTCGTAGCACTTGCTCCTGTCCCGGTTTTGTAGCACAGTGGGAAGAGCGCCACGTACCTACCGTTGCTGCTAGAGAGTCGTGGAATCGAAACCGGTCGCCGCTATTTTTTTATAGTGTAGGGGGAGAGGTGCGGACGCCGGACGACGGAGGGTCGACTAATAGATGCTTTGCATCTGAAACTCTTCCTTGATCACTCAGGTGCGGAAGATGGAACTAGGCGACTTCGCATGCGGAAACAGCAGGTAGGGAGGCAGCCTCCCTGCACTGAGTCAAATAATCGACAGCTACAACTACCCATCGTTTGCTGTCTGCAGTACAAGGAAGAGGTCCATAGACATCGATGCCTACATAGTCGACTGGTTGTACTGGACAAGGTACGGGCTGCCAAGCCCTAATTACTTGGTGGGGATTCATCGCACACGACGTACTGACAAACGAAGCGGTACATGCCTCGACAGTAGTAGCGCAAGAACAAGCGTTGATATGCTTTGGGAACACAATCATGGGTGCAAGGCGCCTCTTCGTAAAAATAGGCATGCATTTCTGACCGTAGGTGGCGCGGAATTACCAATAGCCACTGGGGCCTGTGGGTTGGTAGTTGCGACGGAAAAGCATTCTGTCACGAATGGCAAAGTGCGACCCTTGCCGACGATGTGTCCTGAGTCGCACCGTTCACCTGTGAGCCAGACAAAAGTTCAACATGGATGAAATCCAAGGGACTTTCTTGCTCGGATTGCATAGAGTGAATCCACAATGTACACACGTGGCAATGGGTTCTCAAGACTCGGTCGGTGTTCTGGGGCAACTGGAGCACGAAAGGGCATATGTACCATTGTGCTGCCATCTTAACGATAGGTGAAAACGAAAGTTATACTCCTGTAGTGCCAAAGCCCAGCGCGCCAGCCGACCTGAAGGATCTTTGAGTAAGGACAGCAAACGAAGCGCGTGGTGATCCATGACAACGTGGAGAGGGCGGCTGTTGAGGTACAGGCGGAACTTAAGCGCCAAAAACAATGGCCAGACGTTACTTCTCCGCCTTTGTTAGCGTGCGACTCACGAAAGAGACCACATACTCGTTTTATCGTGCCTTGCCCTGAGCAAGAACTTTTTCCAAAATCAACCCTGCTCGTGTCCGTGTGAATTTCGGTGAAACGAAATGGCGCAGGATCAGCGGAGTTTGGAGGCTATGGTGCAGGTTAGTAAATGGGTCGTCGCAGGCCGTACACACTAAGAGATGCCGCCTTCTTTGCTGACAAGCTGTGTCAAAGCGCGATGAGAGATGCAAAGATACGCACGAATGGTGGAAAGTACGAATCACAGCCCAATTAAGCTGCGAATGGCCTTCACTAGTGCCGGCTGCGGAAATTCCGCCACAGCACCGAACTTGGCAGGATTCGGCAGGGCACTAGCTTTGGTGAGAACATGGCCAAGGGTGGTAATCTCTCCGACAGCAAAACCGCACTTGTTGAGATTGAACTGAAGGCCTGCGGTCGTAAAGAACGTCAAAATTTGCTCGTCGAATAAGATGCGTAGAAAAATCTGGAGAGAAGACCACAATATTATCCAGGTAACAAAGGCACGATGATGATTATTTCACGTTTAATGGCGCAAGGCCGACAAAGGCAAAGAGCGCCATGACGATCGTGAATGAGATGAGAAAGATTTGTAATAAAGACCTAGATTAAACATTTTCTAAGAAAAATGGTGTAAAGGGCCATGGTAAAACATAATGAGTATACTAAGAGAAAGGGTGCCTATATAGGGTCACATTAAAACACAGTGAATGCAGGCACCTAAGGTGTAAAGCTTCAGGTCCCGCCATTGTTTTGCAACACGTCATGAGCACAGGTGAGGTTACCGGCAGTAAGATATGTGTTTTAGAAAATCTATGTCTGCAAGGTAGCTAAAAACTTTTTTGTAAGAGAACATGGGATGGTCTGCAAGAAATAATGAAGGGTGCAAGGGAATATTATATGTGTAAACTTCCTTAAAGTAACGTTTCCCTTCAATGTTGCACATCTTGCATTCAATAAGCACATGAAGGACAGATGGCTGCCCTCCACATCGATGACACCGTGGCTCATTTGTGTCAGTCAACAGGTATGAATGTGTGATGTGTGTGTGGCCGATTCTAAGTCTGCATAAGGCCACTTCTATTGATCTAGCATGTTTCTCAGAAGGAGGGTTTTCAATTTTAGGTTTGATGACATGTAATTTGTTTCTTATTTCTTTATCCCACTGTTGTTGCCAGTGCTCTCGCAGCTTCCTTCTCACATAAGGTTTGAGGTCTTGATATGGAACCAGCTTAATATCTATGCTTTCACGAAAGGCAGCAGCTGCAGCACTTTGGTCAGCGGCTTCATTTCCAGCAATGCCACAGTGGCCCGGAACCCAGCACACTGTGACAGCAAGCTTGAGACTATAAGCCGAGTACAGAGCTCTTAGAACAGCATTAAAAGTTGGGTTTTTACTAGCCTTCAGAGATGAAAGCTTTGTAACAACACTCTGTGAGTCTGTGTATATATTCGAGCTCTTAATTTTGTTTTGGAGAATGTTCTTGAAAGCTAGCAGGATACCGTATGCCTCTGCAGTAAATATACTAGTGTTCCTGTTCATTGTTTTGGACAAAGTGAATATGGGGCCAATTGCAGCACAAGACACCGCTGCAGAAGTCTTCGAGGCATGTGTGTAGAATTCAGCTGCCTTGTATTTGTCCCTGAGTGACAGAAAGTGCTGAGTAATAACAAAGTTTGACACATTTTGCTTTCGCAGTTCTCTGAAAGACATGTCACACTGAATTGGGCAAATGTCCCACGGAGCAACCAACTCATGAATGCAGTGCAGTAAACTTCAGCAAGAGGAACTTGTAGGTCCTTTGAGAGGCGTGACCCTGCCGAAGAGCAGGGTGGTGCTATAGATGGTCCATTTTCAAAAAGTTTATTATTATTGTTATTTTTAATAATTTCGTTCAAAGGTGTTCCTTCATAGAAGTAATCTTTCAAGCATACATCAGAGCTGTGTAAGTGCGCTGGTACTCCAAGAACCACTGATTATATTCAAAGTGAAGGGATGGAATGGGGCTTGTTCGATATGCACCTGTTGCCAAGCGAAGCCCCAAGTTTTATACTGGGTCCAACATTTTCAGTGCTGTTGTGGTTGCAGACTGGTATACAATACATCCATAGTCAATTCTTGACCTTACAAGGCAATTTAGAAGTGAAAGCAGACACTTTGTGTCCGTTCCCCATGACTGATGCGATAGTACCTTTAAAATGTTCATCGTTTTCAGGCATTTCGTTTTTAGTAATTTAATATGCGGTATAAATGTGACTTTGTGGTTTTGTAAAATACCCAGAAACTTGTGTTGATTTTTTACTGGTATGGGCTGACCTTGTAATGTAATACAAGGAGGGGGATGGACACCACGCCGCCTGGAAAATACCATAACAGCACTTTTATCAGCATTCAACATAAACCCGTTCTTGTCAGCCCATGTAACCAGTCTGTTGACACGTAATTGGATTTGGCGTTCACATACCGATAAATTACACTACTTAAAACTAACTGCAATGGCATCAACATAAGTGGAGTATGAGACTGTTCGTGGGAGAACATTTTTAGTGAACTCATTTTAACAATCAAAAAGGGAGCAGCTCAGCACTCCCCCATGGGGTACACCACTTTCTTGAACAAAGGTTCTAGACAGCACGTTACCCACACGGACACGGAATGTGCGATCAGAGAGATAGTTCTTAATAACGTTGACCATATTACCAGTAAGGTCAAATGACTGCAAATCTAGCAATATACCGCATCGCCATGTTCTATCATACGCCTTCTCCATGTCAAAAAACACAGAGAAGCAGTGTTGCTTATGGATGAAGGCGTCTTTCACATATGATTAAAATGCAACCAGGCTATCTGTAGTTGCCCTTCCAGACCTGAAGCCTGTCTGAAGTTTGTCTTACAGACCATTAAACTCAAGGAAGTACAATAGTCGCCGATTTCTCATTTTTTCGAGCAGCTTACATAAACCACTCGTCAAGGCGATGGGTCTGTAACTCGCAGCAAGACAGGATTCTTTTCCTTCTTTTAGAAGCGGTACAACAATGGCCACTTTCCATGTTCTTGGAAAGCGACCTGTTTGCCATATTTTGTTAAAGAGAGAGAGAGTTTTGCAAGCAGGGTTTCACTGTGAAGGTGTCTGATCATGCTATAGCGGATTCGGTCAGCTCCAGGGGCTGACTTACCACATTTCGAGAGTGCACTCATCAATTCAAGCATGGTAAATGGAGCATTATATCCCTCATTCGAGCGTAAGTTCACACGATGAGGCTGACGCTCTGCTGCCTTCTTATGCTGCAAAAATGTTTGTGTATAATGTGAAGAACTGAATACATGTTCAAAGTGTTTCCCACGAGCATCTGCTTGATCTTTTACAGAGTTACCCACACTACTTACTAGGGGAACAGGATGACTCTTGTATCCTTTCAGCTTCTTTATTCTAGTCCAGACTTTCCTAGAATCTGTATTAGAATTTATAGATGGTATAAATCTGGTCAAACTTTCGTTTTTTGCCATACGTCGCGTACTCTTCCCTTTAGCTTTTTCCTGCTTAAACTTGAGAATGTTGTCGGCCGTGGGATAGCGGCGTAAAAGTGCCCACGCCTTGTTCTGTACAGACCGTGCACGCGCGCAGTCCTCATTCCACCATTGGTCTGGGTTTTGGGGAGTTTTAAAAGTAGTCTCTGGAATGCTTTTCTCAGCAGAGTCAAGAATGTGGGCTGTAATCAGTGAACTTGCTGCTTCAACATCTAATTGGCATACTGTTGTAGGGGGTAGCCTAGAAAGTTCTTTGTATGTTTTCCAGTCAGCTGCTTGTAATTTAAATGTTCGAAGTGGTTCTGTGCTTTGAGAGTCATTGTTTACAGCCGTTAGTTTGGCAGGAAAATGATCACTGCAATACGGGTTGTTAAATACACTCCATTCAAGCATAGGCAGTCAGATTGCAGAGCCAATTGCAAGGTCTATTGCTGAGTATGTGTGGTTTGTGGAGTTGTAATATGTGGGGCATTTCTTATTAAGGATGCAACATCCGGATGTACGTGACAACTTTCAATGAGTTGCCCTCGAGCATCGGCTCGCACAGATCCCCAGATGGGGTTGTGAGCGTTAAATAACCGGCTATGATGTAAGGTTCAGGTAGTTCATTGATTAGGTTTTCAAATTCGACATTGGAAAGGCGATTGTCGGGTGAAATGTAGAGAGAGCAAACTGTCACTAGTTTGCCAAAAACTATGGCTCTGACAGCTACAGCTTCGAGTGACGTCTGTAGCTGGAGGTACTTACAAGCCACAGATTTTTGGACTACTACTGCCGCACCACCAGACGGCTGGATGCAATTTTGTCTGTCCTTACGGTAAACAATGTACTGTGTTAGGAAGTTTCTTTGTGATGAGCGCAGGTGTGTTTCTTGGAGACACAGTATTTGTGGTTTATGATTGGTGAGGATGTCATAAATATTGTTTAAATTTCTAAACAACCCCCTACAATTCCAGTACATAGCACTTTCAGCAACCATGAAAATCAGGATCATGTTTCTTCCCCTCTTTTTAGCAGGCCGCCTTCCGGGGCCCTTCTGAGCAGGTTCACTTAGGTTGTGGGTCATTTCTAGGGGCAACGACTCTACTGGCCTTTGGTTTGGTTGGTTTGCCATGACCTGTGGCACCGCGGCGTTCCTGTGATGCCTCAGGAGCAGACGTACTTGGAGAGACATCCATGGCCTGAACCGCGGTTTCTGAAGTTGAAATATTGTGAGAACCAGACTTTGTGCTAGAGGCCGTAGCCGCAGCACTGGGCACAGCTGGAACAGGAGGAGCCACAGGAGCAGTCTTCTGCTGTTTCACAGGTGCCGGAGACGAGGCCAGGTCAACATCGCTGACCTGGACAGGAATCGTGCTGGCGGCCTTTCGCCCAGCACTAGGTCGGAGTGCAGCAGCAAAAGCCACGGTAGCGAATTTCTGCTGCTGAGTGGGGGGCTGCGACGGGACCAGGTCAGCCTCGCTGTACTGGGTGCCCGCATGTACCAGACGACACCCCACCCCCCGGCGAGCTGCGTCTGCGTAACTTTTGCCCGATAGCAAGGCATGCTTCAGGCGTGTTTGTGGGAACGTTAGGTTCTCAGTGACTTTCATTTGGATTATTTCTTTTTCTTTTTTGAATGATGGACATGCACGTGAGAAGGCAGAGTGTGGTCCACTGCTGTTTGGGCATTTCACCTGTTGCTTGTTACAATCGTCACTAGTGTGGTCAGTGCTTGCGCAGTGAGCACAGATGGATCGGCCATGGCACGACAGAGTTCCATGGCCATACTTCTGGCACTTAAAACACCTTCGCGGATTAGGTATGTATGGATGCACTGGACAATAAATAAATTCCCAATGGACTGATTCGGGAATTTTTGGACGGTTGAAAGTCAAAACAATGTGCTTAGTTCGGATTTCCTCACCTGCGTGACGTATAGTTATCCTCCACACAGTTGTTACGCCTTGGGTATCGAGCCCTTCGAGGAGATAGTCTTCATTCTCATGAAGTAGTTCTCGTTCAGAAATGACGCCTTGGGTTGTGTTTAGGCTACGATGTGGCGTGACTGTCACTTCTAGTTGAGCCAGGGTGTCCTGTTTCAGGAGGTTTTCACTTTGGTTTTTCTTTGTACTTCTACCAGCAGGTCACCTGAGGCAAGTTTTTTGCATGGTAGTGTTTCCCAACGATGTTCTCGAGGCATTTTGCAATAGAGAAACACCGATTTTTTTGCTAGAGGTGCATTCTCTTCTTCGGAGTGTACCACAAGGTATTTGTTAAAGGTTTCGACAGGTGGAGCTGCTCTGATGCTAAGTACTTCGGTGCGGCCCCTTTTCAGGGACCGATCAGTTTTTCTTGGGATGGAAAAAGAAGCCATAAAACATGGTGTACATTCGGTAGCAAAGCCGGCCGCCCACCACCGAGCCCAACAAGGGAACGTGACTTAACACGCTAGCCGTACCTTGCTACTATAATCCTATGCTCGGTATCGAGGGTGACGTCTTTGCACAGGATTAACCCTCGCCGCCTGGAAAAACTTAGAAATAAGGAAGAAATGAGATGACAGGACAGTGTTAGGAAAGGAAATAGGGAAGAGAAAGAGCTGAGAGGAGGACAGGAAAAGGCGACTGGCGGATTCCCCCCAGGCGGGTCAGACCGGGGGCACCGTCTGCGAGAAGCGGGGGCCGAAGTAGCGTGTTCCCGCTGCGCCGTAAAGGTCCACAACAACCCCAACTTTGGCTCAGCCACCAGGTTCCCCTTTACCCCGGACACGGCAAAGCCACGCACAGCCGGGACGTGGGTGGGTCCAACCCACATGTGCTCGGGTCTGTGGTGTTGCAAGACACCAAGTGCCTACGGCAGTAGGTGCCCCTGCGGAGCTCGGGACTGTGGTGGCGCTACTCACCAAAACACCTTGAGTACACAAGGTGCCCCCTGCGGGGCAGGTAACAAAGGCACGTCTGCCCATTGAGTGAACGGGGAATGTTGTCCATCATACGCACGAAGGTTGCTAATGGCACTGCAGAGGCTAAAGTCACATAACGTTTAACTTGTAGAGGCCATTAGGAGTAACAAAAGCCGTTTTTGCACGACCAGCCTCTGCAATGGAGACCGCCCAAAAACCGGAGCGTAAGCCAATTGGTGAAAACGACTCTGCACCTTCTGGATAATCGAAGGCGTCATCAATTCGCGCAAGGGATATACGTCCTTGCAAGTTATCTTGTTGAGCCCTCGGTAGTCGAAGCGAAACCGAATAGAGCAGTAATTCGTCTTGACAATCACTACCGGCGACGCCCAGGGATAGGTAGGGGTTGTAATCACAAGGCGCTTTGGCATGTCCTCCACTTGTTCATCGATTACGTGACGTTCGGTTGAGGAAACGAGGTACGGACGTTGTCGCAAGGGTGCGTGACCCCCGGTATTGATGGCGTGATCGAGGGTGGTGGTACCTACTAAACCATTAGAGACCGAATCAAAAGACTTCTAAAATAGGTTCAGCAGCACGAGAAGTTGATATAGTTTGGATGGTGAAAGGTAGGCAGGAATAGCGCGAGGGAAGGCCCCTCCTGATGGTGGGATTTCCCTGCTGTCGGAGCACACAGGCCACTGATTTCAAGGGGGCGTTGAACTGTCTGGCACTTCTACAGGGACAACATATTCCACGGGTTCAACGTGGCCGAGAAACTCTCCGCGTGGCAAGGTGCGGCAACACGAGCCGCCTTTTGATATGAGTAGTGTAGTTTGATATTTGTGGATATGAAGCAGGCGAAAAGAAAGCCGAAGACTACGTTGTGGCGCAACAGGAAAGGTGGCGTGTATTGCATTGGACTCAGATGGGTAGCCTAAGAGAGCAATAATGCCGGAATGAGAAGCGATGCTAACTTCTTTAGCAAGGACTAGTTTAACCACAAGTAGCGGACGTTGTTTCAGCGGAATGATGGATGAGCGGAAAGAGATCGACATTAGCACGCCCCCAGTCGATTACCGATCCATGTTCAGTTACCAACTCCCACAGCAGTATGACGTCATGGGAGCATGTAGCCAGGACAACGAACTGACTGGCGCACGTGAGGTCTTTAATAACTACACAGACGGGCCAGATGGTTCCATGGAATGAGCCGTAGCAGTACGTAATGAGAATCCATGGTGCGGCGTCGGGGCCTTCTGCTAGCGGCGGCTCCAGATTCGACAAGGGCTAAAATGTTTGCTAAAATGGCGGCTCCAGTTTCGACAAGGGCTAAAATGTCGGACATTGTTAAGCGTTTTGGGTCAATCACAGGTAGTGGTGTAAACTGGGGGCAATGCTTGGGTTTCTGCCATTGGCTCTGGTCTTTGACACCGGAATTTTTAGCCAACGTTAAGTATTTAGGGACACCACTGGAGTGCTACCAGGGCAGCGAACCGTATTGGCGTGCCCGAACGCAGGACACACGCGGCAGGGCAGAAAAGTAAGAAGGGGTTTTTCTTTCAATGTTTGCTAAAGTGACTGTCTGTAATTTATTTTTTATTGCCAAAGTGTGGTACGTTATGCAAGTGTTACACTGCTCGCGTTTGGATGTACAGAAAATGCATCGTGCATTTGCTGTGTTTATCTGGTAATCTTCATGGGAAAGGTGCAGTAGAGATAACCTTTTTCGGTGCGTCAAGGAGGGCGGTCTCGGGTTGTTGCACCGCTTTGTCCGCCAGTTGGTGAATAGGATCCTTTTTCTTCGGGATACAAGCGATCCTTTTTTGCGAACAGCTTGCCCGGTGCGGCTGTCTCAAGCGCTGCCAGAATGTGTCGTATCCAGTTTGCACATCCCGGGAAGGATTTCAGGATATTGTAAAGAAGTTGTCATGTCATTGGGGTTTCTGTCAACTCGTTTTTCCGATGGAATATTTCAGTACAGTGTCACGTAGAAAATTATATGAAGATATTTGCGAGTCTATTTCCGGTACCGCGATATAGAGAACTGTACAAAGAAGGCCAAGGGCAGGATGTCCTGAAAAGAATTAGCGAAGGCTGTAAAACCGAGGGTGAAGTCCTTTTTTTTGAAACTTCATTAGGGGCACTTACTGTGCAAACATGGTTAAAAGAAAATGTGTTACGCACACCGTGGGGTACTAACTGTCCAATTTGTACAGAACCGGATAACATAGACCACATTTTATACACTGCTGTATGGCGGTTCTTTTTTGGGATATGATGCAGCGAACTTTACACAAAGACTTCCCACTTACCACGCATGGTATACGGTATTTACCCACAAAAAATAACGAAGGAGAGTTCCCCTACTATTTAATAATGCTTCTGGGTCTTCACAGCATATGGCGGCCCCGCATGGCGTGGCTCCATGGTGACGTGAATGACCGACCCGTCCCGGCAGTTTCTGCGGGAGAGTGTCACGCAGTTCGTTGAGGGGCTAAGAGTCCAGCAGCCAGTACCAGATTGGTAGAATTTTTAGAGCCGTTAATTTTTCTGAAGTGATGAATAAATGACAAGGCCTAGCCGGAGGCACGGCTGGTATGTTAATTTCGGTGTGTGGTTGTACCAAATGCAGTGTGGTTATTTTCGTGTTGTAAGTGTGTGTTGAAGACTGGCAATAAAAAAAGGCTAAAATGTCGATGCCATCTTGGGTAATAAGAATGACGTTTGCGTGAGAGGGTGTAGGTATTGGGCAAATTATTGGCGATTGATTTCTTGTCCCCGTAACTGGGGCGCTCAGTTTTTCGCTTCCCTTGGCACAGCCAAACGATGCATGGGAGATAGCGAGCGGGGTCGGAGAGATAAAGCCCGACGGCGTGCGAAGTCACGGCTCTCTTGCGGCATAGATGTCATCGGCGAATAAGCGCTGCTCTCCTCAATAAGTGCTGAAAGGGCGTAGAAAGAGCCTTTGGAAGAGTTGCGTCCCGTTGCTGTGGTGCGGCTAAAATAGCCTGCCATGTGTTCAGGAGACCTAGGAACAAGGAAAATTGGTCGATTTTCCAGTGTCCTCCTAGGGTTGGTGAGTTGCGGACCAGTGAGCACCGGCGGAATATAAAGGCCACGTGATCGGGAAAGCGACGGCGCTTATTATACATTAACCTGTCTGAGACTGTAGTGTAAGGTCGCTGTGGGATGGAATCCGGAAGGCTGTTCGAGCGGCCATCATCAAGGAGTGCATAGGCAGGGATGCATTCGGTGGAGCTTGCGTACGAGTGGTGGCATACGGCACAGGGGCAACAACGGGGCTTTACGGCAGTGCAGCAGGAAGCCAGTCAGCGACGTGCGGTTGGAGAACGGTCCTGAGTTCACGGATGAGATACCATTTAGGTTCTGGCATATATTTGATGATGGAACACTGCAAAGACATTCCTCACGCAGAAAACTGCATGATCCGGTAATATAAGGTGACGTCGCCGTCATCACTGGCCAAGCTGGACACAAACTGATTTTCCGAGAGGGCTCCCCGAGTGGGAGCCCTGTGCTTCCGTTAATCGTCGTAACTCTGGGAAATTGTACGACCTCGGCAACAATTTGGGGTTTTTTTCGCCTGCAGCATATGTAAAAAATTCCCGTCTATGCCTTTAAGAATGTGCGTTATCCTTCCTGGTTCGGGCGTTGCACCGTTAATCTTTCTAACAGAGCGACGACGTTCTCAATGTATGAAGTGAAGTCCTCACCCCTTTGGTGTGCGCGCTCGCGCAAACGCTGCTCTGATTTTACTTTTTCATCAGCGATGCGGCCGCATACTTTTGTTAAATCGTCTTTGAACTGACGCCTCGTTTTAAACACCTGCCGCGTGGTTCCGTAACCATCACTGTGCGAGCCCATTCGAGGAACATTCGACAGTACTCCGCGTGAGGCCGGTCGTGACAGTTTTTATAGGTACTCGCTCCTTCAAAAGTAATAGGCCAACCATCTCCATCTTGCCCCTTGTTGCCGTTGAATAAGAGAGCTGCCCGCTCAGGTATTGCACCCGCGCAGACGATTGATGGTGGGAAAACAGGGGGTAAGCGTTGCGAGTCAGCAAGGGAGTACCGAATTTCCAAATGCGGAGGTTGACTTCAAAGAAACGAGGACCCTTGCACCTCTGCCAAAACAATACGGTTTTCAGATTTGAATTCTTCCACAGGACAGCTAGCACCGAACCACCAAGTCGTGCTGTCCACTAAATCGAGATAGACAGCCAACAAGACGTGACTTCTTCCTCCCAGCGATGACGATGCGACTTTGAGGAGTTGCTGCCTCTTCCCTGTGGCTTCTGTGGCACATCCCACACATTGCGAATTTACCGGCCCTCTATGCCTCTCGATTAATTAAATGAGTATAGTGGGCTTTATTGCAATATATATATATATATATATATTATATATATATATATGTATGTATATAGGTTAGTAGAGACAGAGACACACGAGAAGTACATTAAAAATAAACATAAAAGTTTACTGCCGTTTCAGGGAGAGGACTCTCTCGTCTCTCTCTCTACTAACCTTATTTTTTCGCGCTCGCTGTGTGAGTATTTGTTTCCAGACTATATATAAATATAACTCAGGAATAAGACTTGGCAGTCAAGAAAACCTCGGAAATCAAAGGGGAGGATATGGTAAGTCATTGAAACAGATAAAGTATTTGGAAAGAAAGAAAAGAAAGTGGAGAAAAAATGCCCGCCAAGTGAGATCCGAACCCACGACCGCACCAGACCGGTATTCTAGAGGTCGTGGGTTCGGATCGCACCTGGGGGGCATTTTTTTCTCAACTTTCTTTCTTTCTTTCCAATACTTTATCGTGTTCAATGACTTACCACATCCTCCCCTTTGCTTTCCGAGGTTTTCTTGACTGCCAACCAGTATATTCTGTCTTATAATATATAGATATATATATATATATATATATTATATATTAAATATAATATGAGATATAGTATATATATATATATCTATAATAATATATATAGTATATTATATATAATACTACATAAAAAAAAAACTTTCAACAAGGTAAAACACGATTGTTGCAACGTTTCAGCAAAGAGACTTGTTTCCACCAGGCGAAAGCAAGTCTCTTGCTGCAACGTTGGGAACAATCGTGCTTTTACCTGTTGAAAGTGGGCAACGCGGACGCTTTTTTGACAGTCCCGGATTCAGGGGCATAGCGAGGCATACCACCATGGAACCCGAAAACCCTGATGAGACGGTGGAACATCCCCTCAAACACGTGGAAAGCGCGCCCCCAATGCCCGTATTGCAAAAGGGCCAGTGTGCACAAAGAAATTCAATAGTCGTCTCCGACCAAAACCCCATTGGCCCTGGCATCCAAGGGCAAGGGGTACCCAGCTCCACACATTGCCCCGGATAGCCGCTGAGTGATCAGCTTAAATTCAAGGTGTAACACAGTAAACAACGAGTGAAATTATCATAGAAAGTTGAAATTTAAGGCAAATAACCGGCAGTCCCTGTCTATTGTGCAATTTTTTAGGCCTAAGCGATGCAGGTAAGAGGTAATTGTGAAAACGGTTTAGGAAAAGTACAATGAAGAAGTAAAAGAACCACCTCTACGCCAACCTTGCCGACGGCGAACACACATTGTGCCACCCGCGCAGACATATAAGAAAAAGCATGGCCCGCACGCCCGTTTGTTACATCGCAAAAGCGGAAAAAATGCCAATGCAAGCCGTAGCGGCTGTGATCTCAAGCAAAACAAACAAACAAATGGCTGAAAAAGAAAAGACTAGAATAAACAAACTATTTTAAAGTAACCCTCTAAGAAATTAAACAAATGCAATGGCGATCCTGGAATCACGTGGGGAAGCGGTGGCAGGTGGGGTCTCCATAGATGGCTTTAGCCAGATATGGCGTGCTCCACCGCTGGCATCACGTAGGAGAGAGCATCAACACCTTCGCATTTACGCGATTGTCATTCAAGGCCAAACTACCGTATCTAACATGATCACAATACCTCAGTCCTTGTGTGTGCTGTATTAGGTTCAGCTTTTCGCCTGTTATTATACGCTGGCTTGCTTGTTAATAGGTAGTATGGATACGAAAGAACCTTGGGCACATGAGCCATCCGGATTTTCTTCTAATAAGCCGTTTAATAGTGGCCCCAATTACCATACCTGGTCATATAACAACTGCGTGTCGTCGAGGTTGCACCGCAAGGCGAGTACACTGCTCCACATCGGGTGGTCTCTCATTCAGAGGCTGGTCTATGCTACCCAACCACCGGAGCCTCGCCCCCTTCTCATCGCCCCACAGAATTGGATGCCATATTGATGAAGCACATGAAGCGTACCATCCTTTTTACGGGACGGTCCACCTACGTCCTTCTACGGTGGTATAAAGAGCCACATGTGTAAACGTTTTCTGCTGCACCAACGGGAAGGCATTCCGCAAGATCCCACCAACATGAGGCCTTCGTTTGGCTACTTTCGACGGGAATATTCTTTCCTTCCCATGCCGCATATGGCCCGCCCGGATTTGAACTCCATGGACGTTTCTAGCAGGTTCCGTCAGACGCCATTTCTTTCACCGTCTCCTTTCTGCAGAAACCAGTAATCACCCCTTCGCCCCGTCTCTCGTGCGTCTGACCACGTGCGGAAAAATATTACCTGCAGTTTTCTAAGGCAAACTGCTTTATCTCTAATGTGTAGAATTCTTCATTTGCACGTATCAAACTTGGTGTCAGTAGACTAAGCGGTGATATGTTGACGCTCTTGTTTATGTAGGAGCGACAGTTTCAGTGATGCCTCCGTGCTTGTCTGCCAGCCTCCGTAAACTTAGAATTACCTACTGTTGTCCAGCGTGTTACGGGGAAAACAGCGTTTTGATTAAAACGTTTAGGGAATTCACCCTGCGCGTTGCTACCGACCGTTGTCGGCGTAATACCCCGTGTCAATGTTAGCGCGATGTAATGGTACGCTAATTAAAGGTTTGGACTACCCCTCCTGCCTCAGCCGTCATTTCTTGCCATCATCCATGCGTTAGACTAACAAATGCAGAAGCGTCAAGTGTTGGTGGCACTTCGTGCTCACTCTGGTTTACTTCCAGTAAAAGTCAATATTATCATCGTTCGATCACTCAAAATATTTAAAAAGGACATTCTGGTCGTCGCTTCTGTTAGCATTATCTATAGAGAGTAGTGATTCTGAAGCGCACCGTACGTTTTTCGTAGGGTCACTAGTTAACGCCGAAATACAGGCGATCCGTTAACCAACACTTCTCATTTTTGACACCATAGTGGCCTCTCCTGCAGAGAAATAAAGCGTAGCTT